>BKCH01000153.1:437500-579117 GCA_008635985.1 Ficus erecta | reverse complement strand
GTGTTTTATGGCTGAAATAAAGTCTGTTAATTAGCTAGTTAAGTGGGAGTTAATTAGCTAAGTTTAAGACTAGTTATGTTGCTTTGTGAGTTTGTACAATCAATTGTGGCTGTTGGTGTGCTAGAAGGTAATAGTGTCATTAGTGTGTTTATTAAAGTTTGTAACAGCCATTTTGTTAAGCTGAAAGGTTGTTTTCAGCTTTTGGTTTTCTTTAAGATGTAATTTTCGGATTTGGGAGGATGGCTATTGAAGAATTAAAAAATTTTCAGAGAATACCTTTGTGTTTCTCTTTCTCTTATCTCTTGGTGGATCCTTGAGTGGCGAGATTAAGACTTATCTTGGTGGATTCCAAGTGGCGTCTAAACTTATCTGTATTATCATACTTATCTAAATACCTATTTTCCTAAACACGTCCCTTAAGCCTTAACACGTCCTTAAACCTTACAATTCCATAATACACTTACCAAGTCCAACAGGAACGGTACCATTTGGGGGATGGACCTTTTACAATTGTTCAAAAGATCAATGATAAAGCATACAAAGTTGAGCTGCCAGGTGATTATGGAGTATCCGCAACCTTCAACGTGGCTGATCTTTCTCCGTTTGTTGAAGACACGCCTTTGGACTCGAGGTCGAGTCCTTTCCAACCCGGGGAGAATGATGACGTGGAAGTGATTTGCTTGTACATGGGCTGCATGGGAGTGATCCAATACATGTCTTCCATGTGTCTCAATCAGAATTGAAGGTGTGTGTTGATCAATTGTGTTGGGGGCGTTTTTTCTGGTTGCCAAAGTGGTGTGTGTTTCAATTGTTTCAGTGTGTGTTTTATGGCTGAAATAAAGTCTGTTAATTAGCTAGTTAAAGTGGGAGTTAATTAGCTAAGTTTCAGACTAGTTATGTTGCTTTGTGAGTTTGTACAGTCAATTGTGGTGTTGGTGTGCTAGAAGGTAATTAGTGTCATTAGTGTGTTTATTAAAGTTTTGTAACAGCCATTTTGTTAAGCTGAAAGGTTGTTTTCAGCTTTTGGTTTCTTTAAGATGTAATTTTCGGATTTGGAGGATGGCTATTGAAGAATTAAAAAATTTTCAGAGAATACCTTTGTGTTTCTTCTTTCTCTTATCTCTTGGTGGATTCCTTGAGTGGCGAGATTAAGACTTATCTTTGTGGATTCCAAGTGGCGTCTAAACTTATCTGTTATTATCATACTTATCTAAATACCCTATTTTCCTAAACACGTCCCTTAAGCCTTAACACTTCCTTAAACCTTACAATTCCATAATACACTTACCAAGTCCCACAGGAACGGTATCGTTTGGGGGATTGACCTTTTACAATTGTCAAAAGATCAATGATAATGCATACAAAGTTGAGCCGCCAGGTTATTATGGAGTAATCCGCAACCTTCAACGTGGCTGATCTTTCTCCGTTTGTTGAAGACATGCCTTTGGACTCGAGGTCGAGTCCTTTCCCAACCCGGGGAGAATGATGACCGTGGAAGTGATTTGCTTGTACATGGGCTGCATGGGAGTGATCCAATACATGTCTTCCATGTGTCTCAATCAGAATTGAAGGCTGTGTGTTGATCAATTGTGTTGGGGCATTTTTTTTGGTTGCCAAAGTGGTGTTGTGGTCTTTCAAGTGTTTCAGTGTGTGTTTTATGGCTGAAATAAAGTCTGTTAATTAGCTAGTTAAAGTGGGAGTTAATTAGCTAAGTTTCAGACTAGTTATGTTGCTTTGTGAGTTTGTACAATTGTGGCTGTTGGTGTGTTAGAAGGTACTTGGTGTCATTAGTGTGTTTATTAAAGTTTGTAACAGCCATTTTGTGAGGCTGAAAGGTTGTTTTCAGCTTTTGGTTTCTTTAAGATGTATTTTCGGATTTGGTGAGGATGGCTATTGAAGAATTAAAAATTTTCAGAGAATACCTTTGTGTTTCTTTCTTTCTCTTATCTCTTGGTGGGATTCCTTGAGTGGCGAGATTAAGACTATCTTGGTTGGATTCCAAGTGGTGTCTAAACTTATCTGTTATTATCATACTATCTAAATACACCTATTTTCCTAAACACAGTCCCTTAAGCCTAACACGTCCTTAAAACCTTACAATTCCAGGAATACACTTACCAAGTTCCAGAGGAACGGTATCATAAACTAACTTTTTGAACTTATCGGAGAAATCCGTGGCGTTCATACGACTTATCAATCAGTCCTTCCATTACTGATTGTGGTGTCCTCGCATACCAAGGTTCGTGCTTCTTGTTAGGCATCGGGTCGCGGTTTCCATTCAAAGCCTTTTAGAATTCGATCTTGGAGACTAATTTGATTATGGGTTTCGTCACAAGTTGCGTGGTTCGTATCATTTGGTATCAGAGCCTAGGGTTCTAATCAGGCTTTGCTTATCCTATCCTTTATTTTATGTTTATTTTCTTTTGAACCCTTGATTTCCAGTATTGAGTCAGTGATTAAAAAAAAAATTTTCCAGAACTCTTCTAGAACTTAGGGTTTAATTAGGTTTCTTGTTTACTGCTGGAAATTTACATTTTGTGTGGTATTACTAGTCCTTTATTTGTGTTCGCTCAGAACTGAGTAGGAGATTTGAAAAAAAAAATGAAACAAAAAAACAAAAAAAAAATCGAAACCAGATTATCAAAAGAAGAAGCAGGAAAAAAAACAACGGAGAAGGATCTAGAAAAAAAAAAAATCTCGCTGTTTCTTGTTCTTGCCGTAGTTTAGGGAAGTCCAAGTTACGTTTCTTTTTGGTGTTAACTCCGAGAGTTTTTTCTTTTCATTTCCGTGGTTGTTATCGTCTTGTATCTAAGTAGAGTTTACCTTGGTAATTAGTTTGTGAATCGTTGCGAAATATTTCGATGCTGATTTGATTAGTTCTATAAGACTCGAGCGAGGATTAACGAGCGGAAAAAAGGCAAAGAGGCGAGGAGCATTAGAGTGAACAAAAGCCGAAAGTACTGAGCGTAAACACGAGAGAAATTTGAGCGAAATCCACTACACGAGAGAAACACGTAAGGGAGTGTGGTAAGGTCCTTTGTATTCTCTCTAACTTTGTTTTGCAGGAAAAATAAAATGTCAAACAACAGCAAAAACACTACCGAAGGTACTACTGGAGTGGCAGATACAAAACTCCTCATGGAGGCAATGATGGGAGAGATGAGGCGAATGTTGAGAGGAGAGTTGGAGCAGCTTCATGAGAGGGTAGATCGAATAGAAAACACACGTGTAGAACAGCCACAATATGTTCCTCGTAGGCGAGAGAGGGTTCCGGTTAGAGGAGAGGGCCATGACTACTACAGAGTTGACGGAGATGAGTTTGATGAAGGGGTAGACTCAGCGGGTAGTCACAGGAGATTTGGACGGGATAGAGGAGTTAGGAATTGGGGGAAATGATGGTATGAGTGGCATCAAAATGAAGATACCGTCTTTCCAAGGTAAATCTGATCCCGAAAGCATACTTGGAATGGGAGAAGAAAATAGAGTTCATCTTTGACTGCCAAATCTACTCCGTAAGCGAAGAAGGTAAAATTAGCCTAATTGAATTTTCTGATTACGCTATAACTTGGTGGATCAGCTTGTCATAAATAGGAGAAGAAATAGAGAGCGACCTATCGAGTCTTGGGAAGAGATTAAGGCTGTGATGAGGAAGTGATTTGTGCCAGCGTACTACTACCAGCGGAGTTGTACAAACAAGCTGCAAATCTTAAGCAAAGGCACTTGGAGAGAGTGTGGGAGGAGTAACTATAAGGAGATGGAGGTCATGATGATCCGTGCCAATATAGAAGAGGATCAAGAAGCTACAATGGCAAGGTTTTTGGCGGGCTTGAATCGAGACATTCACACTGCCGTTGAGTTACAACAACATTATGTGGAGTTGGAGGACATGGTACACATGGCATGTCAAAATGAGAATCAACTCAAGAGGAGGGGGCAGTAACATGCGTCCAAGCCAAAATCCGAGTACCTCAGCTTGGAAGGCGCACCCATGGAAGAAGGATGAGAAGTAACTCAACCCAAGGCCAAAAGCTGAACAAAAACAAGAGGAGGCCAGCCATAGGAACCAAGGTAAATCCGATTCTTCCACTACACGGAATCGTGATATTAAGTGCTTTAAATGTCAAGGCAGGGGTCACATAGCTAGCCAATGTCCGAACAAACGAGCTATGATGATGCGAGACAATGGAGAGATTGAAACTGAAGAGGAATCGGATAATGATTCTATGCCTTCATTAGAGGATGCCGACGATGAGGAGTACGCTGTCCAAGGA
Source organism: Ficus erecta (assembly GCA_008635985.1). NCBI lineage: Eukaryota > Viridiplantae > Streptophyta > Magnoliopsida > Rosales > Moraceae > Ficus > Ficus erecta. Next base: position 574,846 of record BKCH01000153.1, on the reverse strand, counting down.
GATTTTTTCGTTGCAAGAAGAGCTCTAAGTGTGCAAGCCAGAGAAGACAAAGAGGCGCAGCGGGAAAATATCTTTCATACAAGGTGCCATGTCGAAAACAAGGTATGCAGTGTGATTATTGATGGTGGGAGTTGTACTAACGTTGCTAGCATAACCATGGTAGAAAAGTTAGGGCTGCCCACAATCAAGCATCCTTGACCATATAAATTACAGTGGCTGAATGACAGTGGAGAGATAAGGGTGAATAAACAAGTGTTAGTGTCTTTCGCATTGGAAGATATGAAGATGAAGTTTTGTGTGATGTGGTTCCGATGGAAGTTGGGCATTTGTTATTAGGCAGGCCATGGCAATTCGATCAACGAGTTAAACACGATGGCTTCACCAACAAGTACTCGTTTGTTCACAACCAAAGAACGGTCACTCTTGTGCCGTTAACACCGAAACAGGTCTATGAAGACCAAGTAAGCTTACAGCGAGAAGTGAGAAAAAGAAAACGAGTGATGAAAAATCAAGAGTGGGAGTGCAGAGAGAGAGTTCGTCCAGTGAAAACAAAAAGAAGAGTTAGTCGAGAAAAATGAGAGCAAAGGAGAGAAAAGTGAAAGAATTGAAAGAAGACACAACAAGTTCATGAGAGAAAAGCAGAGAGAAAAACAAACTTCTATGCGAGAGGCAGTGAGATTAAAAGGGCAATGTTTTTAAATCAGCCAATGATTGTACTTTTGTACAAAGAGGCACTTTTAAACACTAATGAGCTTGACCCTGCATTGCCTAGTTCTGTTGTTTCTCTATTACAGGAATTCAAGGATGTATTTCCGAACGAGATGCCTGAAGGTTTACCACCAATTCGGGGGATAGAACATCAAATAGAACTTTTTGAACTTATCGGAAAAATTCGTGGCGTTCATACGAATTATCAATCAGTCCTTCCATAACTGATTGTGGCGTCCTCGCATACCAAGGTTCGTGCTTCTTGTTAGGCATTGGGTCGCGGTTCCATTCAAAGCCGTTTAGAATTCGATCTTGGAGACTAATTTGATTACGGGTTTCGTCACAAGTTGGCGTGGTTCGTATCAGCATTCCATGAAAACTTTCCTCCCTTTATGCACTCAGTGATAGGAGCCACCAAGGTGCTAAAGTTTTTGATAAAACGACGGTAAAAAGACGCCATCCCATGGAAATTCCTAATGTCAAACAAAGTCTGTGGAACGGGCTAAGTAGCTATAGCCTCTACCTTGCTTTCATCAACCTTGATGCCGTTTTTGGTGATCACATAGCCAAGAAAAACCACACTTTCCGTCACAAAACAACACTTGTTGAGATGACATAGAGGTGTTGTTCTTTTAAAACATCAAACACTTGTCGAAGGTGCACCAAGTGCTCATGGAACTCACGGCTATAAACCAAGATATCATCAAAGTAAACCACAACGAATTTACCCAAATATGGCTTGAAAATGTGTGTCATGAGTCTCACCGCCAATGATAGTGACGGTACGTTTGTTGGGACACTCTGAGGCAATGTGTCCATAGCCTTGGCACTTGAAACATTTCTTGGTAGCATTGGGATTGACTATGATTGACTATGATTCCATAGCATTGGGATTGACTATGATTCCAATGAAAGCGTGGACGTGATTCTATCTTTGTGGTTGTAGATAGATTTTCTAAGATGGCACATTTTATCCCATGTCATAGAACTGATGATGCTTCACATGTTGTAGATTTATTCTTTAAGGAAATTGTAAGGTTACATGGTATGCCTAGGACCATTGTTTCAGATAGGGATGTGAAGTTCCTAAGTTACTTTTGGAAGACCTTGTGGTGTAAGTTAGGTACTAAGCTTTTGTTTTCTACTACTTGTCATCCACAAACTGATGGTCAAACCAAGGTAGTAAATAGGACTTTGTCAACTTTGTTGAGGGCTATCATTAAGAAGAACATTAAGACTTGGGAGGAGTGTTTACCACATGTTAAGTTTGCTTATAATCGTACTGTTCATTCTGCTACTAAGTTTTCACCTTTTGAAATTGTTTATGGTTTTAACCCTTTGACTCCATTACCTTTATCTGAGCGTGTTAACTTAGATGGACAAAAGAAGGCTGAATTTGTTAAGCAGATACATGAGAAAGCAAGGCTCAACGTCGAGCGGAGAACTGAGCAATATGTTAGTCAAGCCAACAAAGGGCGTCGTAAGCTTATTTTTGAGCCCGGTGATTGAGTTTGGTTGCATATGCGCAAGGAAAGGTTTCCGAATCAAAGGCGCTCGAAGTTACTTCCACGAGGAGACGGACCATTTCAAATTCTTGAGCCCATCAATGACAAAGCTTACAAATTGGACTTACCCGGTCAGTATAATGTTAGTGCAACTTTTAATGTTTCTGATTTAAGTCCTTTTGATACAGGTGACGATTTGAGGGCAAATCCTCTTCAAGAGGAGGGGAATGATAAGGCCAAGGATCCGGTTCTAGTTTCTGTTGGTCCTGTTACAAGAGCGCGGGCAAAGAGGTTCAAGGAGGCTTTAAATACTTTAGTGCAACACATTGTGATAGAGAATGGCAAGTCTACATGCATGGAATCAACAAATGGAGCTCAAATATTCAATTTAATTCAAGTTCAGCCATGTAATTGAAGAAGCCGCGTCAGCCATGCAATCCTTGCAAATGGGCATGATTTTTGGAGGATTTGATTGGTTTGAACTAAGCTGATTGATTTCCTATTTAGTTGTCCACGTTTTTGGCTTAATTGGGCAAGAATGAGTTAGTTTCCTTTTCTTAATAATGGGTGTAAATGGTTGGAAAATAAAGCCAGACAATAAAGTTAGTTTCCTTTTTTATTTTTAGGCTAAAATTATTAGGTTAGTTTCCTTTTCTTTAGCTTAGCATATTCTAGGAATATTATTGTAATTCTCAGCCTATAAATAGGCCTTATTTTCAGATCAAAAAAAAATTTTGGCATTCTATTCACTCTTGTGATTTTTCTCTCAGTTCTTGTTGAACTAATCGAACTTATCAAGACTTCGTCTTGTGGCGTTCAAATTCGACTTATCAAACGGTTCTCCACCACCGTTTGTGGCATCTACAACAATACCATGGTTCTTGTTTGCGGGTTGGCATTGGGTCGCGGTCTTCCATACCAAGGTTCGTGTCACGATTCAAGCAACGAGTCGCGGTTCCCATCCAAATCTGATTGTAGAACGATCTTGAGACTACTTAGATTACGGGTTTCGTCACAAGTTGGCGTGGTTCGCATCACCCCCCGGGGGGAGATACCATGACGGTCTTTTGACCGTCGTGGTATCCCCAAGGGTGGGGGGCTACCACGACGGTCTTTTGACCGTCGTGGTCCCTACTGGTGGGGGGCTATCACGACGGTCTTTTGAAAACAAGCTTTAAATGTTGGAAAAATCGGATCCGATATCAGAGTTACGACGCAGCGGAAGTTTTAAAATTTGTATGCCGATTCGGAAAAGAAGCTCATGATGCATATAACAATAAATTAAATTCATGATCAAGCGTACCTTATTTCTTGGATTCCAGAATTGCTAGAGCTTTTGACCAACGTGTCTTCTCTACTATCCTCGAGTTCCACGTCTCAGAGTGTGTGTGGGCACACGTTCTATGAATCCAAGCGACCGGTAATGCTCTCCGAAGTGTAGATCCCACCTTCTCAATTCCGATGTACCTCGTTGAGAATTCGATCTGGGTTCGTTCTTCAAAACTACAAAACAGGAACCGGTTAACCTTCTATGAAAAATATCACTTGGCTTAACCTTCCTCACAGTTTTGATTCAATGAAAATTTCTCTCTTTTTCTCACACCCAAGAAGGACGAATTTCTCAAGCCTGAAAAACCTAGTTTTTGTTTTTCTCTCTCCAAAAAACACGTCCACCTATTGTGTATGATGATAGTTAGTTTTTTCAAAAACCCCTAGCCTTTATATAAATACTCCAATCCTTTTTCAAAAATATCTCCTACTTGAAAAATAATTAATAATTATTTTTCTAGATAATCTTTTGAACCAAAGGATCATTCAAATTTCGGGCTAGGTTCTTTAAACCTTATGGACGGTTTTTTTTGCTAGAAGAAACTCAAAAAATTCGTGCTCCCCTTCATGTGGATATTGATTGGTGGTTCAAATTTAAATCAAGAATCTAGACTAGTCAAAAAGTCCTAATCCTATCTTGATTCAAACTCCTTTTAAACCTTTGAATTTAAATAAGATTTTCTTATTTGAATTTAAATAAATATTTTCCACAAACATTATCCATATTTAATTAATTTAAATAAATGGAATATTCTAGATTTCCTTTCCACCAAAAAAAAACGTGCACCATTCTTTCAGAAAAGAAAATCTATCAAATAAGCTCCATTATTTAAATCAATTAATAATTTAATGTTTGTAATATATTTAAACAAATTTGAAACAAAACTTTCTTCCCTCCAACCACTAAAATTCGTGCACCATAGATTAGGAGAGAAAAATTTTGTTTTCAAAAACTAAATAATTCAAACACAATCTTATTTCCAAAATTCAATTAACCAAAATAATTAACAAATAATTATTTTGTTTGCAACCAATCATATGTTGACAAATCATGTTATTTTTCTACATTAATTTCACATGTCTAATCCATTCGGGATTGCATGTTAGAGAGTACCATGTCTTAATAGACATTATTAAATTCCCATTTAATTTACCGATTTCATAAGGAACAAATCCCGAGATGCTTCGTGGAACTATATGAGCTAGTAGAGGGACCCGATGGAAATATGTAAAGAGGCTCCTATAATTGTGAAAAATTAATCCCGGATTAATTATTCATCAATTATCAACTTCAGGACTATTCCACTAAAAGTCTGAAGCTGAACTCCCGTTTACATATCGTATTACAAAAGCTCTCTAACGCAGTGCTTCTTCCATGATTTATTCATCGCTTGCTTAATCCATATGTTATCCATGATTGAATTAAGAAGTTTTTCCGTTTTACCTTTTCAATCATTTTAACTTAAAGTTCCATTATTCTCTATTGAAAGAATCACCAATTGTAAAACCATACAATTGGTAAACCACCAGAGAACACAAAGTAAACCGATGGCCAAGATCTTGTTATACTATCTTTCAATCCCTGAATAATGCCTTTAAGTAGATAACATTTACTATCGTTAAGATAGCTATGGATTCCATATCTATGAATCTTGATTTCTCCATCCATAAGTCATGCACCCAAAACACAAGTATATTGACCATGAATTAACAGTGTCTCACCTGTAGTGCATTAAAGTACATAAGTCATGGATACGAACCCAAGTAATCCTTTCAGGATTAAGATTAATACATGATGATAATCAAAGCGTCATTAATTCTTATAAACGGAATTATTAAACCGAATCAATTAACACTTTAGGTCCAGTCCAATGTCATACCTCAATACTGGTATACATTAAAGTTTCTACTCGGAACTAATCCAGTGGTCAAGACAAACCATCCCTCCAAGGAAGTAGACAACCTTTACAATCTTATCATAAATAAGATCCCCAAATCTTATTCCATCGATTGCGATCTATTTATTTAGATTGTTATCAAATTACCACGTCTTCTATGTATACCCCGTATACATATGGTAATCCGATATACTACCAACAGCCAAGAAGTATTTTATGTTTGCTCAAAATAACCATACAATCAACAAATGAAAGTAAATAGGACACAACTTATTAAACATGAATAACCTCCTCTTATTAATATCAAAATGTCATATTTACAGAAAATCCCTATAATTGATTTTCTATCATTAGGGCACATATAGATCCCAACATTAAAGTCATGTGCAGATTCGGCAAAAAAATTTCAGATATGATCTTTACCAAGCTTTTGTAAGGGATCATATTGACGAAGAAGCTGTGTGGCAACGACCATCAAAAGTGGTTCACAATTACCCCACCATCAGCCAGGATGATTGGAAAAGTTTCATTACGTATCGTCAGTCCTCGGAATTCAAAAGACTATCCGAACAAGGAAGTGAGATAAGAAAAAAAACTCACATACGAATCATCGGCAGGCCGAGACGAATATAGGAAACGTGACCAAGCACATGTACGTGAATAACTTACACAAAATTGGTAAATGGTATGTTTTAGTTCCAATTTCTTCTTATATGTTTACTAATGGTAATTATTAAACTGTAGTTCGAGAAGACGGGATGGTACGCAGAGAGGCATGAAAATTGGCTGAACATGCGCGTCAAGCTCGATGGATCTTTCAAGAATGAAGCATGTAAAAATGTTGCCAATATAATAGTAAGTTTTCGAATCCGATTAAAATATATTAATCTTGTATACTCGTTTATGTTTACGAAGTCATAACATATTGTATAATTATTACAGGATGACTTCAGTGAACAACAGAAATAAGGAAGTTTCGAGTCTGTGGGGACAGAGGACATATCGACCAAGGCATTAGGCAATGCCGAGCATTCGGGTCGGATTCGAGGTCAATCTAAGTTTGTCAAGCAGTCGCAATACTTTAACGTTGCGGGGAGCTACCATGAAAATGCTGAAGTCTTGGATATGAAACGGAAGCTAGCCACATTAGAAAGAACCGTACAGGAATTATGTACGAAGCACGGTATCAACCGAGAGACTATGGCTGAGGACCAGACCGGACCGACAGTTGATCAACACAACAGCTTCAAGGCTAGCTGCACTCTGAATGAAAAAGGAGCTGAGGCGTCGGATCCGAAGACCATGCCTAACGCAAGTAAGGAATGCCATCTATTTTTTCCTGATTTAATTAACGGAGGAGATGTGCTTACTGCAAACGGCAGGGCATACATGGAATGTGTTCCAACGGACACGATCCATGGGATTCCTTTAGGTGAGGAGAATGTACGAGTGACAATTATAGTCCCAAAACTAAAAGGTGCACTCCTACCTATTCCGACGCACGAAACCACATCTATTGAAGAAGCTGTCGGTGGGTTTGTTGCTTGGCCGAAAAGATTAGTCGTCGTTCAAACAAGTTTGAGCCAGGCAAACAAAGGTCCCAGTCATGCTCCTGACCAAGAAGCCGAGGGGAGCAAACGAACCAAAAAGAGAGGACCGATTACATTCTACAGATCTTAAGAAATGCTCCACAGGGAAAGCTGTTTCTCATGCCATACAACAACGGCCAACATTGGGTATTGGCAGTTATTGATCCGTGGGAGGACTTGGTCCTATATTTTAATCCTCTCGGAAACGAACCGGGTGATGATTTTAAAGACTTAATTACGACGTAAGTATTTTTTGATGTTCATATATCTAATTCTATGCATACAATTATAATTGTTGTAATATATTGTTTTGAAATTTGTGAAATTGTTAGGCCACTTAATGATTGGAAGGTTTCGGTGGGAAGAGGAGTAAGACAGCAACGGAACTGGGAGACTTTGATTGATACTGTTCGATGTCCAATACAGGAAGGTTATGTAGAATGCGGTTATTTTGTGTTAGCTTTCATGAGAGAAATAACCCTCACTGTTGATGGACTAGCCGCTCTTCAAACGAAGGATTTTTATACTGATGATGACATGAGTTTGGTTAGACAAGAATGGGCTAGGTTAGTTATGCAGTTTATTCAATATTGACTAAAAACAATATATCAATTTTGTACTATATGCATATTAATTGTACAAATCTTGGTCATTATAGATTATATTTATCATTTTATAATTGGCTGATTTGCCACCCGTGGGAATAAAACGAATTCATAAATAATTTTTTTTGTTTACTCTTACCACGACGGATTGGTTTGACTACTTTGGACCATCTACAGCTATCTTACCTGATGAGGGTAAAGAAGGCTTTTGAACTCTTCTCAAAAAAGAATAAAAAGAAAGTCCCAAGTACAGATGATAGCCTCCTCTTATTTGTAGCCTTATATGAGGTTCCCTGGATTTTCAAATGGGAATATATCATTCTAGATCTTCCTCTTCTAGATCCCTTGGTTCTTACTCTGAACCCAGTTCCTCTGGTTCAGTTAAAAACAAAGAATAATTAATGTAGAAAATATAGAAAAGCATCTTAATAATTGGACCATACCCAAAGTTAGTACATCATCTGTTTACAATAAAGGGTCTTTTCACTTAAAATCTGACTACATAATTAAAACGGTTTGAAGAAGTTCTTCCTATAACAAGTGGAATAATGGAGGTCCCACTTATCACACAAAACTTTGTAAATTCCTACAAGGAAAAGTACGGATACCTTCATTTAGGTCTTGTTCAGGTTGCTATAAAACCCTTAACTAGGGAAGGATTAAATAATTCTATGTTGACATGTGTAAGAGATAAAAGATATAAAAGATTCATGGACTCCTTAATAGGAAGTGTTGAATCTACCTTAAGTGAAGGGCCAATTTACTTTGACTGTTTTCCAAATTTTACCGTTCACTTAAGAGATAAAAATGTCATTAGATCTCTTATGATTGATATAAAAACACATGGATTTGATATGGAAGAAGACACCAGTAATCTAGCTCTTATTTTTAGAGTATACTGTAAAGTTATGAATACTATCAGCCCTGACATCAATATAAAATTCTTAATAAAGGATAACAAAGGTTCCACTACTATGTTTCAGACCAATCTAGCCAAATCTAAATTAGCCATTCCCAGAAGAATACCTTGGAATGAAATCTCCTTTCCTGAATCATGGACCTTAGAAAAGGCCTCAAATCGTGATCCACCTCAAAATAGTATCCTTAACTAGATCACTGAGCTGATAGATGGTACTGTTGAAATAAGCTTCAGTAACCAAAGAAAGAAACAATTCTCTCCATCGAGACTTTCGGATTTTACAAGCCAATCTCCATTAGATTTAGGGAAGATCCAACAACAAAAACCAGCTCTTCCCACAATATCCTCTGAATCCGAAATCAGCGGAACTCATGAAAATCCCAATGGTATTTCAAAACCCATTTATAAGCCACAAGATCCTTCTAGTCCTACTCCTTCTGACATGGGATATAATAATATGGGATACAATAATATTTGTGTCTTAGAACAATCTAATGAAAAGATTGAAAAGAAACGTCTTATTCAGATGTTTCATTCTGAAGAAAATAAAGAAAAAAGAGAATGGTTTTTCTCAACTTTTACAGAAATTCAAAAAAGTTTCCTACATCAAAAATATAATGAGTTTATTTCTATTTACAAAATAGAAGCAGGCTTTTTTATTTTTTTATGGAAACTTATTTTAAAGTTAAAGGAAAACAATTCCCAAAATTCGAAAAGAAAAATCCTCAACTTAATGTAGTTGAAAAAACTTGTCAAGAATATTCCTTATCAACAGGAGAAAAAGTTTCTTCTGTCCATCCACCACAAGCCACTATTCAGATTCAAAAGGATGTGTTAGCCGTCCCATTTAAAACCTGCTCAAAAAACCTGAATGAGCCTGTTAGTATCAATGCTGTTAACCAGGTGGTAGAACAAAATAATTACACAAATCTGTATCTTCAAACCATAGGAAAACAGCTGAACAGAATAGAAAATTCAAAAAACAAAGAGACAGGTGAATCCTCAAAAGAAATAGGTGAATCCTCTTCCAAAAGAAATACCAACAACTCTGTCCAACCAGTTTTCTTTAAACCACCTCCAGATACATCCAAATTTAAACTTGATAAAAACTCTAATTCTGAATTTCTGTCTGAACTCATCACTCGTTTATCCAAAATAGATATTTCGGGAAAAAGAGAATCTGTATCCATGATATCTGAACAAGATATCGACAAAATCTCTGACAATGATCTTAATCAGATTATTGATCAACTTCAAGCTGATAGTGAGGAACCAGTAATTAATAAATTACAATATAAAGCTAATTATAGCCAACCTGAAATTAAGCCTTATTATCATAGGCCTTCATCAGTAGACCTTCAATATGAAGATGAAATTTGGCATGGAACTTCTTATGATGGAAAGTCCATTGTCGAATGGAATATTGACGGTCTTTCAGAATACCAGATCTTAAGGGTCATTAAAAATATGATGATATATGCTTCTGCATGTAAGCTCAACGGTAATAGTGATGCTGATACAGCATTTGCTATTATTACGAGTTTTACAGGGCAGTTACAAGGATGGTGGGATCATTATATCACACCTCAACAGAAAACTGTTATCCTTAATGCTACTAGGATAAAGCCAGAAAATCCAAATGTTATTGAACCAGATATCGTCAATACTCTAGTTTATACCATCCTATTACACTTTATAGGATCCACCAGAATACAGTTTGATAGAAGCCAGGAACAACTCCTAAACCTCAAATGTCCAACTTTATCCCATTATAAATGGTATAAAGATGTTTTCCTATCAAAGGTATTAACTAGAGAAGACTGCAACCAAGACTTTTGGAAAGAAAAATTTTTATCAGGATTTCCACCCTTATTTGCTGAAAGGGTTAGAACTCGGCTTAGGCTAAAACATGATGGTAATATTCCATATTCCCATTATACTTATGGGGAATTAGCAGCTGAAGTCGTTGCTGAAGGGCTAACTCTATGCAATGACATCAAGCTTAAAGACAGCTTGAGAAAGAGCGTTTAATGGGCAAACAAACTCTTGGAGATTTTTGTGAACAATTTGTTTTCAGAAGGAAACTATTTGTTTTCAGAAGGCTACGTAGACAAAAGGGCTAGAGGTATTATTGGATCACATGCAAGCTAATAGACAAAAGAATAGTTCCAAAAGGAAACTATTTGAAACTTATTTTTTTTTCATAAGGTTACGTAGACAAAAGAGCTAAAGGTACTATTGGATCACATGCAAGCTTTAGGTAAAGCAATAAGACAAAAGCTATAGTACGTTTTAGTTAATATGCGAGGCTAAAGGTAAGGGTGAATGTACATGATTAAATAGTAAGAAAGGTAACTTTTGATTGTATAGCACATGGACGACTGCCTTTGGGAGAGGGTTTTTCTCACAATCAGAATAGTTACCGAGAGGAAGAGGAAGAAAGAGGGAGAGAGGGACTTTATTTTCTTCTTTTTTTTTTTTTTTTTTAACAAATTTTTGTAATCCTCATAAGGATCTTGAGCAAACTGTCCTCCATAAACAGCTTGGTAGCTGTCTTCACTCATTAATGGAGATCTATTTTCTTGATCATCTTCTTCTTCAGATGAATCTTTTAGAAGTTGTTTGAGTTTTTTCTTTTCTTCTGGAAGGAGCTTTCTCTTTTCCTGAGTTAAGGAAGAGATAAGCTGAGATACAGATTCTTTTTTAGAAGGGGTCGCTTCTGATTTTTCTTCATCTTCGTCCTGTATAAGGATAAGATTAATATTTTTCTTAGTAAGATGATTAGAGTTAAATTTTTCCCACCATCTTCCATAAAATATTCTTCCTAATCTTGGTAGTCCGTCATCTGAATCTTCAAGAATGATATATTCCCATTTGAAAATCCAGGGAACCTCATATAAGGCTTGATACGAACCACGCCAACTTGTGATGAAACCCGTAATCTAAGAAGTCTCCAAGATCGTTCTACAATCAGATTTGGATGGGAACCGCGATCCGTTGCTTGAATCGTGACACGAACCTTGGTATGGAAGACCGCGACCCAATGCCAACCCACAAACAAGAACCTTGGTATTGTCGTAGACGCCACAAACGGTGGTGGAGAACCGTTTGATAAGTCGAATTTAAACGCCACAAGACGAAGTCTTGATAAGTTCGATTAGTTCAACAAGAATTGAGAGAAAAATCACAAGAGTGAATAGAATGCCAAAAGTTTTCTTTTGATCTGAAAATAAGGCCTATTTATAGGCTGAGAATTATAATAATATTCCTAGAATATGCTAAGCTAAAGAAAAGGAAACTAACTTAATAATTTTAGCCTAAAAAATAAAAAGGAAACTAACTTTATTGTCTGACTTTATTTTCCAGCCATTTACACCCATTATTAAGAAAAGGAAACTAACTTATTCTTGCCCAATTAAGCCAAAAACGTGGACAACCAAATAAGAAATCAATCAGCTTAGTTCAAACCAATCAAATCCTCCAAAAATCACGCCCATTTGCATGGATTGCATGGCTGACTCGGCTTCTTCAATTACATGGCTGAACTTGAATTAAATTGACTATTTGAGCTCCATTTGTTGATTCCACGCATGTAGACTTGCCATTCTCTATCACAATGTGTTGCGCGAAAGAATTTAAAGCCTCCTTGAACCTCTTTGCCCGCGCTCTTGTAACAGGACCAACAGGAACTAGAACCGGATCCTTGGCTTTATCAAGGCTACAAATAAGAGGAGGCTATCATCTGTACTTGGGACTTTCTTTTTATTCTTTTTTGAGAAGAGTTCAAAAGCCTTCTTTACCTCATCAGGTAAGATAGCTGTAGATGGTCCAAAGTAGTCAAACCAATCTTTAAACCAGTTTGGAAAACTTTCTTCGACATATTTTTTTCCCTGTTTTAAGGGTGATAAACCACGAATGAGAATTTTGAGTGTTTTGATAGTAAAGGGCTTGTTCCCAAGCTTCAATGTAATCAAAGTAGCTATAGGATCGTGGTTGGATGGACACATCTTTGAACACCTTTCTTTGGTGTGGGCTTTTAGCCCAATCTTCGAAAGAGAGGATTTTATGGACTCTGAAAGAAGAATAGGCTATTTGGGTAGAATTTCTGTATTTATGAGAGTAGGATATGGATTCTGTATCGGTTACGATGGCTTCATACCATTCCCTAGATTTAGGGACGGCATTAGGATGAAGATGGAATGGTAAATAGTGGCTAGCCACTTGATAAAGGGGTTTTTGGATTTCATGATCTTCTATAATGATGATTTCTTTATGACCGATTTTTTTATATTCTTCCTTTTTATAAGGGGATGGACTGATGCGCTCTTTGATGGAAGATTCTCCTTTTATCATCCTGTTTGTAGTCCTGCAAACATTAAGAGATGTTAGTTTACTTGAAATTTCTTCTGTATGCTCTAGAATTTCTTTTTCAACTTTTGCTTCGACTTTAGGTCCAATGCTGAGAGGGTTATTTGGTTTAGTGACCTTAATTCTTTTATATAAGAATTTAGGATCACTTTCTCCATAGGTAACCAGAAACTGAAATTTTCCCCCATCTTCTCCAAGAGGTCCTACTTTAGGATCTCCCATATCATATCTCTCTTTAAGAGATCTTTTTACAGTTATGTAATTTGGGCTCTCCGAATCCATCTCTACATTAGATGAAAATAGATTAGAGGTTTTATTTTTTTTAAGAAAAAAATAGAGAATCAGGTTTTTCTTTGTTCCACTCAGGTTCAGTAGAAAAAAGTAAAGTAATATGATTTCCATTAATTTCTGAAATTATCCCTTGTTCGGATACTATGAAGGGATAGAGTAATCCTAGAAAAGGAGTTCCTAATATGGCAAGCCTAGTAATTTCTTTGCTAAGAAGAAAACTAGTTTTTAAGCTTACTCCATTTATAAGGATTATAGCATCAAGAAGTTTGTACCTAATGGGTATTTTTCCTCCATTAGCAGTATTTAAGACCTGAGTAGTTTTAGTGAAGTATTTTGTGGGGATGATACCTTCACTAATACAATTAAGGTCTGCTCCTGAATCAATAAGGGCTTCAATATTTATGACATACTCTTGAGCTATAACTATGGTTACCTGAGTATACCATTTTTGAATAATCATCTTTTCTATAGTATTAATAGACTCAGATATTTTTGAAGAGGATGGCATATTTTCAAATATTTCAACAAAGTCTGACTCAGTCTTCTTTTCATCTTTTTTAGATGAATTGACTGGACCGTCAGATAATTCTAAGTGATGCGAATAAGGCTGCACATCCAAACATACATGACGGCGAAGTAACAAGTGGGCTTGGAGGGACTCAAGGACAGCACCCACGTGATCCATTAGGCTTGCCAATTGGGGCCAATTACAAGACTTAGAGCCAAGCGATTTAAAGAAGCATTGAATGGGCTGATTAAAGAAGTTTGTGCTCAAGTAAATTCGTGGAGGCCCATTGAGCATGGTCCACGTTACCATCAGAGGAGCATCACCATGATTGGAGTTCTAGAAGAGCCCAGTCAAAAACAAGCTTAATTTCAGCATGTCTACTTTCCATTTTAGTGTGTTAGGTCTGACTTTAAGCTTTACGTGCTAATTTATTTAACTTTCTTTATTTAGGTGTGGTTGTTTTGGTGTAATGGCTGATAATAAAGCCAAATTAAATACTTAATGTTTCCTTTCTAGTTTTAGGCATGAATTAGGAAGAATAGGTCAGTTTTCCTTATTTGTTTTTTTCCTTTTGGAATTAAATCCGAATTTATTATAGAATAATTTAGGAAATAAGTATTTGTATTCAGCAGCCTATATAAAGGCCTGGTTTTGGAAGCTAAAAGAAGTTTTGGAGAATTAGCAAAAAAGTGAGAATTGTGTTTTCTTACATTCTTGAAAAAACTTTTGAACTTATCAAGTTATTCTTGTGGCGTTCAACAGCCAAACTTATCATCTAGGTTCTTGAGACGTTCTTGAGAATCTTGGTGTGGCGTTTGTCAATATCCGAAGTCTTGGTTCTTATCTCGCTAGGTAACGGGTCAAGGCTCAAACAAGCTTGCGTCTTGAAGGTCTTGGGGTTTGAATCCACGTTTGGTGTCGGGTTTCGTCGTTTCATCGGCGAGGTTCATATCACTAAGGTTTGGACTCTAGATTTAAGTTCCTTAAACTCTTTTTTCATTTCATTGATCTCTTGTTTAAGATCTAGAATTGTAGGTTCTTTTTTAGAATTTTCTGTTTCTATTCTTTTAAGAATTTCTTTAAAAGAATATCCTTAAGATTTTTCTTGTAATGTTTTTTGTATTTTTGTGTCCTGATATTTAGGACCTTCCTTAGCTATAAGGATATATTCTTCTAAAGCATTTTGTTTTTCTTTTGGATCTTCTATCTTATCTATTATTTTTAAGATAAGGCCTTCTTCTTTTGAGAGAACATTTAAATTTAAACCATTCATATTAAGAATGGCTTCATAATGATCGCACTTACATTTAGGTTCTGATTCTTCTTCTTCTTCTCCTTCAGAAGATGAATCTTCAAATTGAATTTGATTAACTAATAACCTCTCTTCATCTTCACTTTCAGAAAAATTACTTTGATAATTTAAGAATTGTTTTTCTAGTTGTTTCTTTATATTTTCATCTATTTCTAGCTCATTGATTTTTACCTGAGTCCAACATCTGTTGGCATAATGACCTACTTTTCCACATTTATGACATACAGGAGCTTTTTGTTTAGATCCTTTTGTCTCTTTCTTAGGCTTATCGTATTTTTTAAAAAAATTTCTTTTATTTTTGTATGCCTTTTGTTTTTGATTAGAGGCTTTTTCATAAGCCTTTTTCTTTTTCTTTTGAAGATTAGTGGCATTTTGGCTATAGCCAAATTGTTCACAAAAATCTCCAAGAGTTTGTTTGCCCATTAAACGCTCTTTCTCAAGCTGTCTTTTAAGCTTGATGTCATTGCATAGAGTTAGCCCTTCAGTAACGACTCCAGCTGCTAATTCCCCATAAGTATAATGGGAATATGGAATATTACCATCATGTTTTAGCCTAAGCCGAGTTCTAACCCTTTCAGCAAATAAGGGTGGAAATCCTGATAAAAATTTTTCTTTCCAAAAGTCTTGGTTGCAGTCTTCTCTAGTTAATACCTTTGATAGGAAAACATCTTTATACCATTTATAATGGGATAAAGTTGGACATTTGAGGTTTAGGAGTTGTTCCTGGCTTCTATCAAACTGTATTCTGGTGGATCCTATAAAGTGTAATAGGATGGTATAAACTAGAGTATTGACGATATCTGGTTCAATAACATTTGGATTTTCTGGCTTTATCCTAGTAGCATTAAGGATAGCAGTTTTCTGTTGAGGTGTGATATAATGATCCCACCATCCTTGTAACTGCCCTGTAAAACTCGTAATAATAGCAAATGCTGTATCAGCATCACTATTACCGTTGAGCTTACATGCAGAAGCATATATCATCATATTTTTAATGACCCTTAAGAACTGGTATTCTGAAAGACCGTCAATATTCCATTCGACAATGGACTTTCCATCATAAGAAGTTCCATGCCAAATTTCATCTTCATATTGAAGGTCTACTGGTGAAGGCCTAGGATAATAAGGCTTAATTTCAGGTTGGCTATAATTAGCTTTATATTGTAATTTATTAATTACTGGTTCCTCACTATCAGCTTGAAGTTGATCAATAATCTGATTAAGATCATTGTCAGAGATTTTGTCGATATCTTGTTCAGATATCATGGATACATATTCTCTTTTTCCCGAAATATCTATTTTGGATAAACGAGTGATGAGTTCAGACAGAAATTCAGGATTAGAGTTTTTATCAAGTTTAAATTTGGATGTATCTGGAGGTGGTTTAAAGAAAACTGGTTGGACAAAGTTGTTGGTATTTCTTTTGGAAGAGGATTCACCTATTTCTTTGTTTTTTGAATTTTCTATCCTGTTCAGCTGTTTTCCTATGGTTTGAAGATACAGATTTGTGTAATTATTTTGTTCTACCACCAGGTTAACAGCATTGATACTAACAGGCTCATTCAGGTTTTTTGAGCAGGTTTTAAATGGGACGGCTAACACATCCTTTTGAATCTGAATAGTGGCTTGTGGTGGATGGACAGAAGAAACTTTTTCTCCTGCTGATAAGGAATATTCTTGACAAGTTTTTTCAACTACATTAAGTTGAGGATTTTTCTTTTCGAATTTTGGGAATTGTTTTCCTTTAACTTTAAAATAAGTTTCCATAAAAATAAAAAAGTCTGCTTCTATTTTGTAAATAGAAATAAACTCATTATATTTTTGTTGTAGGAAACTTTTTTGAATTTCTGTAAAAGTTGAGAAAAACCATTCTTTTTTTTCTTTATTTTCTTCAGAATGAAACATCTGAATAAGACGTTTCTTTTCAATCTTTTCATTAGATTGTTCTAAGACACAAATATTATTATATCCCATATTATTATATCCCATGTCAGAAGGAGTAGGACTAGAAGGATTTTGTGGCTTATAAATGGGTTTTGAAATACCATTGGGATTTTCATGAGTTCCGCTGATTTCGGATTCAGAGGATATTCTGGGAAGAACTGGTTTTTGTTGTTGGATCTTCCCTAAATCTAATGGAGATTGGCTTGTAAAATCCGAAAGTCTCGGTGGAGAGAATTGTTTCTTTCTTTGGTTACTGAAGCTTATTTCAACAGTATCATCTATCAGCTCAGTGATCTGGTTAAGGATATTATTTTGAGGTGGATCACGATTTGAGGCCTTTTCTAAGGTCCATGATTCAGGAAAGGAGATTTCATTCCAAGGTATTCTTCTGGGAATGGCTAATTTAGATTTGGCTAGATTGGTCTGAAACATAGTAGTGGAACCTTTGTTATCCTTTATTAAGGATTTTATATTGATGTCAGGGCTGATAGTATTCATAACTTTACAGTATACTCTAAAAATAAGAGCTAGATTACTGGTGTCTTCTTCCATATCAAATCCATGTGTTTTTATATCAATCATAAGAGATCTAATGACATTTTTATCTCTTAAGTGAACGGTAAAATTTGGAAAACAGTCAAAGTAAATTGGCCCTTCACTTAAGGTAGATTCAACACTTCCTATTAAGGAGTCCATGAATCTTTTATATCTTTTATCTCTTACACATGTCAACATAGAATTATTTAATCCTTCCTAGTTAAGGGTTTTATAGCAACCTGAACAAGACCTAAATGAAGGTATCCGTACTTTTCCTTGTAGGAATTTACAAAGTTTTGTGTGATAAGTGGTACCTCCATTATTCCACTTGTTATAGGAAGAACTTCATCAATCGTTTTAATTATGTAGTCAGATTTTAAGTGAAAAGACCCTTTGTTGTAAACAGATGATGTACTAACTTTGGGTATGGTCCAATTATTAAGATGCTTTTCTATATTTTCTACATTAATCATTTCTTTGTTTTTAACTGAACCAAAGGAACTGGGTTCAGAGTAAGAACCAAGGGATCTAGAAGAGGAAGATCTAGATAGACTTCTAAACACTCTTGCCATAATTAGTTCTAGGAAGACTCGGTCAACGACTTATGTTGGGACTTGACAACGGCACTCAAACGCCTATTACCCTGTTGCGCGGCTAAAGCCAAAAGAACTAAGCATAACAGAAGCAGATTAGAAGGTTTCTCTATCACCACTCCCTATCACCCCCCGAAAACTTGGCTCTGATACCATTTCGACCAGGACATATAAAATTGCAGAGATAATAGTAATGCAGACATTTCGACCAGGACATATAAAATCGCAGAGATAATAGTAATGCAGGAATTATAGAAAAGCAATAATAATTGAAATAGAAAAATACAAAAAACTTTAAAAACTTTAATTAATTAGAAACTTACATAAACTGAAGAGTAGGAATCCTTGAATGGGGTTCCGACTGTTACTGACTGTTACAGCAAGCACACTTAAAGCACACTCACACTCAAAGCTCACTCTTTTTACAAAAGCACACTCACACTCAAACGCCTATTACCCTGTTGCGCGACTAAAGCCAAAAGAACTAAGCATAACAGAAGCAGATTAGAAGGTTTCTCTATCACCACTCCCTATCACCCCCGAAAACTTGGCTCTAATACCATTTCGACCAGAACATATAAAATCGCAGAGATAATAGTAATGCAGGAATTATAGAAAAGCAATAATAATTGAAATAGAAAAATACAAAAAACTTTAAAAACTTTAATTAATTAGAAACTTACATAAACTGAAGAAGTAGGAATCCTTGAATGAGGTTTCGACTGTTACTGACTGTTACAGCAAGCACACTTAAAGCACACTCACACTCAAAGCTCACTCTTTTTAAAAAAGCACACTCACACTCAAAACACTCTTTATACAAAAGCACACTCAAAATATTTTACAAAAGCACACTTAAAATATTTTACAAAAGCACACTTCAAGTTGAAATTTGTTGGTAGTATTTTTCAGTTCTCTTTTTTTCGGTTCTGCCTTTCAGCTTCTTCGCAGCTCCTTTTATAAGGACTTGAGAAGGGTCTGTGGATTCACGAGGAGAAGAAATAATTTTAAAAGATTCTTTAATCACGTGAAACTCTGATAATTGCCTCAGAAAAGTTTTGGATTCTTTAATCACGTGAAACTTTGCCTTATGTGTTC
Source organism: Ficus erecta (assembly GCA_008635985.1). Classification (NCBI taxonomy): domain Eukaryota; kingdom Viridiplantae; phylum Streptophyta; class Magnoliopsida; order Rosales; family Moraceae; genus Ficus; species Ficus erecta. Next base: position 555,642 of record BKCH01000153.1, on the reverse strand, counting down.
AAGACAAAGAGTCAGAAAATTTTCTGAAAAGAGGAAGATAAGGAACATGGTTTCATGACTTAGAGAAGAAGACAAAAAACTATAATTCTTTAGTTCTCATAAAAGGAATATAGTTTCAAAAGGAAACTATTTGTTTTCAGAAGGCTATGTAGACAAAAGGGCTAGAGGTACTATTGGATCACATGCACTCTTATAGACAAAAGAATAGTTCCAAAAGGAAACTATTTGAAACTATTTGTTTTCAGAAGGTTACGTAGAGAAAAGAGCTAAAGGTACTATTGGATCACATGCAAGCTTTAGGTAAAACAATAAGACAAAAGCTATAGTACGTATTAGTTAATATGCGAGGCTAAAGGTAAGGGTGAATGTACATGATTAAATAGTAAGAAAGGTAACTTTTGATTGTACAACACACGGACGGCTGCCTTTGGGAGAGGTTTTTTCTCACAATCAGAATAGTTATCGAGAGGAAGAGAGAAAAAGAGGGAGAGAGGGACGTTTTTGTTTTTTTTTTTTTTTTTTTTTCCAAATTTTTGTAATCCTCATAAGGATCTTGAGCAAACTGTCCTCCATAAACAGCTTGGTAGCTGTCTTCACTCATTAATGGAGATCTATCTTCTTGATCATCTTCTTCTTCAGATGAATCTTTTAGAAGTTGTTTGAGTTTTTTCTTTTCTTCTGGAAGGAGCTTTCTCTTTTCCTGAGTTAAGGAAGAGATAAGCTGAGATACAGATTCTTTTTTAGAAGGGGTCGCTTCTGATTTTTCTTCATCTTCGTCCTGTATAAATTATAGTTAAATTTTTCCCACCATCTTTCATAAAATATTCTTTCTAATCTTGGTAGTCCGTCATCTGAATCTTCAAGACTGATATATTCTCATTTGAAAATCCAGGGAACCTCATATAAGGCTACAAATAAGAGGAGGCTATCATCTGTACTTGGGACTTTCTTTTTATTCTTTTTGAGAAGAGTTCAAAAGCCTTCTTTACCTCATCAGGTAAGATAGCTGTAGATGGTCCAAAGTAGTCAAACCAATCTTTAAACCAGTTTGGAAAACTATCTTCGACATATTTTTTCCCTGTTTTAAGGGTGATAAACCACGAATGAGAATTTTGAGTGTTTTGATAGTAAAGGGCTTGTTCCCAAGCTTCAATGTAATCAAAGTAGCTATAGGATCGTGGTTTGATGGACATATCTTTGAACACATTTCTTTGGTGTGGGCTTTTAGCCCAATCTTCGAAAGAGAGGATTTTATGGACTCTGAAAGAAGAATAGGCTATTTGGGTAGAATTTCTGTATTTATGAGAGTAGGATATGGATTCTGTATCGGTTACGATGGCTTCATACCATTCCCTAGATTTAGGGACGGCATTAGGATGAAGATGGAATGGTAAATAGTGGCTAGCCACTTGATCAAGGGGTTTTTGGATTTCATGATCTTCTATAATGATGATTTCTTTATGACCGATTTTTTTATATTCTTCCTTTTTATAAGGGGATGGACTGATGCGCTCTTTGATGGAAGATTCTCCTTTTATCATCCTATTTGGAGTCCTGCAAACATTAAGAGATGTTAGTTTACTTGAAATTTCTTCTGTATGCTCTAGAATTTCTTTTTCAACTTTTGCTTCGACTTTAGGTCCATTGCTGAGAGGGTTATTTGGTTTAGTGACCTTAATTCTTTTATATAAGAATTTAGGATCAATTTCTCCATAGGTAACCAGAAACTGAAATTTTCCCCCATCTTCTCCAAGAGGTCCTACTTTAGGATCTCCCATATCATATCTCTCTTTAAGAGATCTTTTTACAGTTATGTAATTTGGGCTCTCCGAATCCATCTCTGCATTAGATGAAAATAGATTAGAGGTTTTATTTTGTTTAAGAAAAAATAGAGAATCAGGTTTTTCTTTGTTCCACTCAGGTTCAGTAGAAAAGCGTAAAGTAATATGACTTCCATTAATTTCTGAAATTATCCCTTGTTCGGATACTATGAAGGGATAGAGTAATCCTAGAAAAGGAGTTCCTAATATGGCAAGCCTAGTAATTTCTTTGCTAAGAAGAAAACTAGTTTTTAAGCTTACTCCATTTATAAGGATTATAGCATCAAGAAGTTTGTACCTAATGGGTATTTTTCCTCCATTAGTGGTATTTAAGACCTGAGTAGTTTTAGTGAAGTATTTTGTGGGGATGATACCTTCACTAATACAATTAAGGTCTGCTCCTGAATTAATAAGGGCTTCAATATTTATGACATACTCTTGAGCTATAACTATGGTTACCTGAGTATACCATTTTTGAATAATCATCTTTTCTATAGTATTAATAGACTCGGATATTTTTGAAGAGGATGGCATATTTTCGAATATTTCAACAAAGTCTGACTCAGTCTTCTTTTCATCATTTTTAGATGAATTGACTGGACCGTCAGATAATTCTAAGGTTTGGACTCTAGATTTAAGTTCCTTAAACTCTTTTTTCATTTCATTGATCTCTTGTTTAAGATCTAGAATTGTAGGTTCTTTTTTAGAATTTTTTGTTTCTATTCTTTTAAGAATTTCTTTAAAAGAATATCCTTGAGATTTTTCTTGTAATGTTTTTTGTATTTTTGTGTCCTGATATCAGGACACAAAAATACAAAAAACATTACAAGAAAAATATATCAGGACACAAAAATACAAAAAACATTACAAGAAAAATCTCAAGGATATTCTTTTAAAGAAATTCTTAAAAGAATAGAAGCAGATGGTTCTAAAAAATAACCTACGATTCAAGATCTTAAAAATGAGATTAATGAAACAAAAAAGGAGCTCAAGGAACTTAAAAATAGAGTTCAAGCTCTAGAAATCTTAGAAAGCCCAGCAAGAAAAGAAAAAGCCGACTCAGAGTTCATAGAAGTTTTTGAGAAAATACCAGAGTCTATTAACACCATAGACAGAATTATAAGTCAAAAGTGGTATGCTCTAGTTACTATAGTTATAGCTCAAGAATATGTTATAAAAATAGAAGCCCTTATAGATTCAGGAGCAGACCTTAATTGTATTAGTGAAGGTATTGTTCCTACCAAATACTTCACTAAGACTACTCAGGTCTTAAACACTGCTAATGGAGGAAGAATACCTATTCAGTATAAATTATCCAATGTAGCAGTTTGCTTCAAAGAAGCTTGTTTCAAAACTACCTTCCTTCTTAGCAAAGATATTACAAGACTAGCCATATTAGGAACTCTTTTTCTTGGATTACTCTATCCTTTTACAGTATCCGAACAAGGTATAGTCTCAGAAATCAATGGTAATTCTATCAACATTAAATTTTCCACTGAACCCAAGTGGCATGAAATAAACAATCTTAAGTCAAAGATTGAAGAAAAAGAAAAATTTTTATTCTCCTTAAAAAAGGAGATTAAAGAAAAGGTCATGAAAGAAAAAAAAATTTCTCCTAAATTACAGGAAGAAATTGAAACTTTTCAAAAAATGCTTGAAAAAGAAATATGTGCTAATATACCAAATGCCTTTTGGTCTAGAAATAAGTTTATAGTTGAATTATCCTACGAGCCAGAATTTAGAGAAACCATGATACCCACTAAAGCTAGACCCATTCAAATGAATGAAAGACATCTAGAAATTTGTAAAAAGAAATTGAAGACCTTCTGGAGAAAAATCTTATTAGAAAAAGCTCTTCTCCTTGGTCTTGCCCTGCTTTTTATGTAGAAAATGCAGCTGAATTAGAAAGAGGTGTTCCTAGACTTGTCATTAACTACAAACCTTTAAATAAAGATCTTAGATGGATTAGGTATCCTCTTCCCAATAAAAAAGACTTATTAAATAGGCTTCATAGTGCTATGATTTTTTCAAAATTTGACCTGAAAAGTGGATTTTGGCAGATACAAATTGCTGAAAAAGATAAATATAAAACTGCCTTTACAGTCCCTTTTGGGCATTATGAATGGAATGTCATGCCATTTGGACTTAAAAAATGCTCCACCTGAATTTCAAAGGATAATGAATGAAATTTTTAATCCTTATACAGGGTTTATGATAACGTACATTGATGATGTATTGGTTTTCTCTGAAAATATAGAGAAACATTGGAAACACTTAAAAGTATTTTTTCAAAAGGTTAAAGAAAATGGTCTTGTTGTCTCTGCTCGAAAAATAAAATTATTCCAAACAAAAATAAGATTTTTAGGACACAACATAGAGCAAGGACTTATTAGCCCGATAGAAAGAGCAATTATTTTTGCAGAAAAATTTTCTGATGAAATAAGGGATAAAAAACAATTACAGAGGTTTTTGGGAAGTCTTAATTATAGTTCAGACTTTTACAAAGAATTAGCTTATGATGCTAAACCTTTATTTTCAAGGTTGCAGAAGAATCCTCCTAAGTGGACTAAAGAGTGCACTAATTCAGTAAAAAGAATTAAGCAAAGAGTAAAAGAAATGCCCTGTCTAGCTATCCCTCATCCAGAGTATTTCAAAATAGTTGAAACAGATGCTTCTGAATTAGGATATGGGGGCATTCTAAAGCAGAGAATGGGAGAAAAAGAAGCTTAGTAAGATTTACCTCAGGAATTTGGAAATTAGCTCAAAAAAATTATCCTCCTATAAAGAAAGAAATTTTGGCGATCGTCTTAGTCATCTCAAAATTCCAAGATGATTTATTAAATAAAAAATTCTTATTAAGAATTGATTGTAAATCAGCAAAATCTGTCATTGAAAAAGATGTTAAAAATCTAGCATCTAAACAAATATTTGCTAGATGGCAAGCCATATTATCTATATTTGACTTTGATATTGAACATATCAAAGGAAAGGATAATAGTTTATCAGACTTCTTGACAAGATAATATCTTCAAACTCCTTATAAGGAATGAAAAAAAAAAAAAAAACGTCCCTCTCACTCTCGGTAACTATTCTGATTGTGAGAAAAAACCTCTCCCAAAGGCAGCCGTCCATGTGCTGTACAATCAAAAGTTACCTTTCTTACTATTTAATCACGTACATTCACCCTTACCTTTAGCCTCGCATATTAACTAAAATGTACTATAGCTTTTGTCTTATTGCTTTACCTAAAGCTTGCATGTGATCCAATAGTACCTTTAGCTCTTTTGTCTACGTAACCTTCTGAAAACAAATAAGTTTCAAATAGTTTCCTTTTGGAACTATTCTTTTGTCTATAAGCTTGCATGTGATCCAATAGTACCTCTAGCCCTTTTGTCTACGTAGCCTTCTGAAAACAAATAGTTTCCTTTTAAAACCATATTCCTTTTATGAGAACTAAAGAATTATAGTTTTTTGTCTTCTTCTCTGAGTCATGAAACCATGTTCCTTATCTTCCTCTTTTCAGAAAATTTTCTGACTCTTTGTCTTGAACACATAAGGCAAAGTTTCACGTGACTAAAGAATCCAAAACCTTTCGGACTCTTTGTCTTGAACACATAAGGCAAAGTTTCACGTGATTAAAGAATCCAAAACTTTTCTGAGGCAAATATCAGAGTTTCACGTGATTAAAGAATCTTTTAAAATTATTTCTTCTCCTCGTGAATCCACAGACCCTTCTCAAGTCCTTATAAAAGGAGCTGCGAAGAAGTTGAAAGGCAGAACCGAAAAAAGAGAACTGAAAAATACTACCAACAAATTTCAACTTGAAGTGTGCTTTTGTAAAATATTTTAAGTGTGCTTTTGTAAAATATTTTGAGTATGCTTTTGTATAAAGAGTGCTTTAAGTGTGAGTGTGCTTTAAGTGTGCTTGCTGTAACAGTCAGTAACAGTCGGAACCTCATTCAAGGATTCCTACTTCTTTAGTTTATGTAAGTTTCTAGTTAATTAAAGTTTTTAAAGTTTTTTGTATTTTTCTATTTCAATTATTATTGCTTTTCTATAATTCCTGCATTACTATTATCTCTGCGATTTTATATGTCCTGGTCGAGGGATTGAAGATGTCTACCATTTCATAACATTTAAAGAAATCAGTGCAAATAGCATAATAGTTTACATCAGGTAATACATTTTGCTTAAACTATTTAATTATTTATCTTTCTTAATCTTATATACATCAGTTTTGTGTAACAAGTCAGCCTAATTATTTTCCAGATGCTTAGCGGATTGTTGTGCAAGAGCAGGTATGGATCAACGGTTCGAGTTTATTTCTCCAGTCATCGTCTCACCAGTTCAACGCGTTGCCGATCGCGCCGCCTACGTTCGAGAGAGGGCCGATTACATTCTACAGATCTTAAGAAATGCTCCACAGGGAAAACTGTTTCTCATGCCATATAACAACGGCCAACATTGGGTATTGGCAATTATTGATCCGTGGGAGGACTTGGTCCTATATTTTAATCCTCTCGGAAACGAACCGGGTGATGATTTTAAAGACTTAATTACGACGTAAGTATTTTTTGATGTTCATATATCTAATTCTATGCATACAATTATAATTGTTGTAATATATTGTTTTGAAATTTGTGAAATTGTTAGGGCACTTAATGATTGGAAGGTTTCGGTGGGAAGAGGAGTAAGACAGCGACGGAACTGGGAGACTTTGATTGATACTGCTCGATGTCCAATACAGGAAGGTTATGTAGAGTGCGGTTATTTTGTGTTAGCTTTCATGCGAGAAATAACCCTCACTGTTGATGGACTACCCGCTCTTCAAACGAAGGATTTTTATACTGATGATGACATGAGTTTGGTTAGGCAAGAATGGGCTAGGTTTGTTATGCAGTTTATTCAATATTGACTAAAAACAATATATCAATTTTGTATATGCATATTAATTGTACAAATCTAGGTCATTATAGATTATATTTATCATTTTATAATTGGCTGATTTGCCACCCGTGGGAATAAAACGAATTCATAAATAAATTTTTTTTGTTTACTTTTACCACGACGGTTTGATTTGAAACCGTCATGGTAGCCGAGCTACCACGACGGTTACTCTACCGTCGTGGTAGCCGAGCTACCACGACGGCAAGGTAACCGTCGTGGTAGCTAGGCTACCACGATGGTAGAGTAACCGTCGTGGTATCTGAGATACCACGACGGTTTTGAAATCGTCGTGGAATCCAAATATATACCACGACTGTGGATTCCACGACGGTTAAAAAACCGTTGTGTAAGTATTACCACGACGATTTTTAACCGTCGTGGAATCTGTATTCTGTAGTAGTGCAAGCAACCTCGCGATGGAGAGATCTGAATCATGATGAACTAGATCACGATTGAAAACCCGTTGGTTTTTTTTTTTGCCCTTGCCGTTGTTTTTCATCTCTACTGTTGATGAGCGGTGGCAGCGCTGGAAGATTAAATTGGGGTTAAGATTAAGAGATTAGGGTTAGTATGAGGAGAGTCAAAAGTAAAACTGTGGTTATCAACTACTCGAAGAATATGGGCAAGTTATATTTGAGAGCTGCAGCTGCATTATAGACATTCAAAAGAAATCAGTTGAAGTACTTTAAACAACATTTGATGTGAAAAATGTAAGGTTCATTATCAGAAAGGGTTGTTCTTACATACATGGAACTTAAGCTAGCTCTGCTAGGTTAAAGTTGTTAAATATTGAATTTGGCAATTTCTCAAAACTATTTATAGTTTGCTTCCTCTTATTGATAATTAGGTAGTTTCTATTATTTGTTAGTTTACTTTTCTTTTCTTGGTATTTTATCCCCTATAAAATAGGGTTAAGTATTCTTTGTAATTTGTGAGACAGAATTAAATTAAAAATATTATTCTCTCCAATTTTTAAGTTGATATCAGAGCCAGTTACCAACGAATAACACTTTATCATCTTATCGTGGTTGTAAATTTAATCAACGGTTAATTTCCACATTTAACTCTTTAAATTTATAATTCGAATCCCGTCACCTCAAACTTCAAAACATTTCACCTTGAATCTTGAATCTTGACGCCCTGATTAACGGCAAGTAAGAGTCTGCTCGAGAGTTCCTTCGTTTAGATTTGATTTAGAGACTTGGTCTAGCGACGAACGGAAAGTACTCCATCGGAAGGAACTGCACAGACAATAATATTTAAGTTATGTTAAGCAATTTGTTATGATGTACACATGCAGTATATTTACACACTCACACGTGCGGGACATACGCATAGATATATATATATATATATATATGCATATAAGAATCGAATGCAAAGCTGATATTGAAAGCAAAAGGTCAAAATAGAACAAATCAAGGCAACTTCTTGCTAATCCAAGTCAGATAGCAACCAGAGTTCCCCCAAACACTTCAGTGGACTAGAATTACCCTCACTCGACTTGAGGGTAATTTTATGGTAGCTCCGGTGAAGTGTTCAGGGGAACTCTAGCGGACAACTGACAGATATATATACATATATACACACACATGTAAATTATATATACACTCGTCTCCATACAATGCTAGCTAATCATCTTTGTTCTAGTTTCTTGGATGAAGAAAACATATCAAACCCCATTTATGTATTTATAGAGTAGGCTCTAACAGTTATTCCGTACAAAGTTACAAAGTTACTGGGATTGAACCTGGTCGGGATTGCTGGTTACATTAAGAAACTAGCGCTGAATGTGGATCATTTATGGCCATAAGCTCTCTCAACCTTGTGTCCTCTTTGTCCTTTCGATTGAGGCTTATGCATACGTCGTTTTCGATGATCTCTTCGATTCAAAGTAAAAAATATTCCAGAATCACTTCTGATTATGGTACCAACAGATTCATGACCAAGTGTCTCTATCAATATACATGTGACTCGGCAGACGGTTTGATGGATATTTGTGCGAATAAAAGTGTGACCCCAGAAAATACTCACTAATTAATTATAGTTTCTCTATTAAATTAAATTAAGTAATTGGCAAAACTTTTTTAGCTGCAAAAATATTAAGCTGACCTTTAGTACATTTTTTTTTATTAAATCCGGACCTAAGTTTTTCATCTCAGTTTGTGTTTTTTGTTTTTTGTTTTTTTGCTTTTTTTAAAAGTCAACAAAAATTATAACTAGTTTTTAAAAAGTCAATCAACTACAACATAAAAATTTCAATTTAAACCCGTGTTCCAAACAAAGCCTTAGTCTTAGCTATCTATCAACATCAAACATATGAGTTTCATCGTCTTTTAACTTTTTTTTTAGATGACGTATTTTGTGGTTTCGATTGAAAGCTCTTCAAAAAATTAAAGAACTTCTAACTGATTATTCAAACACTTTCAGAAACAAATTTTGAACCTAAAATGCTAAAGTAGTTTCCAAGAAACTTTGTCGCTTGATTTTTGGGATTGCCCCTAAGAAAGGACACCTTTGGATTATTACTTCATCTATTGTGGTTTCTGTTTTTTGACCTCCAATTAGATAAATCAAAGGTCAACATGACATATCTTACTGAAATTACCCCATACTAGTTAAAAAGGTAATAATAGATACCACCGGTAATCTACTGGGTGTCATCAAAATCAACATGGGTCACTTATGGTCTCTCGTTGTCGAAGTTGATCTCCGATCACCGAAGAGTATTTTGAAAAGTAATCACTGAAGAGTATTTTGAAAAGTAATCTCCCATAATATTTTCATTTCAAACACAAAATAACCAGCTGTCTCAAGCTTGATCGCCAAAAAGTATCATGGTACATTACTTACAATAATCTACTAATGTTTCCAACTCCAACTGCCGGAAAGTATTATGGTAGATTACCTTTTGTAAGCTACTTGATTATATTTTATTACCAACACAAAAGGGACAGAGTCGATTACCAGAAAGCATTGGATCGAAACCAACTTTTTTTTTTTTTTTTTAGCATCCATTGTCCAATTCAATTATGAAAAAATATTTTAAAATCCAATCAATTTAGTCCAATTTATTTTATCATTCAGTCCAATCCAGTTAAAAATTCATTGAATTGGATGTTTAGATTATACTAATGTTTTAATCATAACTTATTAAAACTTGCTCAAAAGACAAATGACATTTTGTAAACATCAATTTAGTCCTCAATCATCCATCCATCATATTGCACTAAACCAAAATCACCTAACATAATATACTAAAGTAAAAACTTTAAGCTAATAGTAATCATTGTCCGTATTTAAAAGAAAAAAAATACTAGAAAAAATATAAACACAAAAATAAATATCATCACACAGTTAGCATGAGACAAGCCTGCCAAGGAAAAACATTTTCCAATTTGTCAATCTACTTTCAATTCTTCAATTTATAATTTGTTGATAGGTAGCTGAGATTCCGCATATCTCGGTACTTCGGTTGTGACTAGATTCGATTGTAGCGGTACCAGCGTCTAAGTATCTCGGAGGACTTGTTTCAAATATTGGTAAAGACAATCAGATTTCCTAGCCAGAATCTACTATTTTGAAGATTATCCATACATTTAAATTCAAATATATAATATTTTTGTATTTTAAATGTTGCCAAGTGTTATCTTTTAGGAGGCTATAAATACATGATAGAGTGGCTTCCGGAAACCCCATCTTCTTCTTTGGTAGGTTACACTACTTATAATTCTAAAAATATAGTGAAGCCCCCAAACGATAAAGAAGACGTAACTAGCTTTTAGATGGTGAACCTCTATAAATCTTTGTGTTCACTACTTTCATGCAAGATTACTCTTCCTTCTAATACTCAAAATATTCACATTGACATTAAAAAAAAAAAAAAAAAAAAAAAAAAAAAGGCATTAGACAATATCACAAATAAATAAATAAAAAACAAAAGACAAATATCATTGTAATGAACCAGTCGGCAAGAAACAACAAGAAAATTGGATAAACAACCTCTAAAATAGATATTTTATGGCAACTTTTAATATTTGTTTGAATATTTAAATATTTTTACCATTTATACTTATTTAAGTGGAAGTCTAAAAAACTGAAACTATTATTTAAAATTTAGAGACAAAATAAAAACAAAAGTTTTTAAAGTTTAAAGACAAAACAAGATGACTCTTAGACACAAATAAATTTATTCTAAATATATTTAATATTTTGAATTATTTTTATGGATAATAGAATAAAAATAAAAAGAAACGAAAAAATCTACAGCCCTTATTATTTTTTCTTATTTTTTGCTAAAGTATAAGTATTATTATTATTATTATTATTATTATTATTAGTATTAATTAATTAATTTCTAAGAATATTAGTCAAAGAAAAAATTAATTTCTAGGAATATTTTGTTTCTTATTTTATATATATACGCACATATTCCCTTCCTTACCCATATCTTCCCAATCTAGATTATCTCTTTTCGTTTCCCATTTGAGTAGATGAAACATCCCAAGATTCTAACTAATTCACTCAATAAATCTCTTCTTACCTCCCCAAAAGAAAAAGAAAAAAGAAAAAAGGGAAAAAAAAAAAAAAAAAAAACTCCCCCGCCAAAAGCAGTCGTAACTTCCCCGCCAAATCAAGCGCGCCAAAACCCGTAACTGTATAATCTCTCATATTCCGCCTCTATTTCTCTTCCTCACATTTTCTTGATTCTCTCTTATCCTCCCTCTTCTTCGAACACCAAAAAAAATAAAAATAAAAAATATGAATAAATAAATAAATAAAAGAAAATGGTGTTGATACTCTCAGTCAGTAGAACCCGACGAAGCCACCACCGTCGACACCAGTTGAAGCCCACCATCGAGGCATTGCCAATCGGGACAAGTGGCCGTCGGACTCATACCTGCCTCAATTCCAACCTGTCGCACCTTGCCGGTACAATCGTGGTCGTTGTGAGATATTGCGCCCCGCAATCCTCTGTTGAAACGAATTTTAGTAGGGTGCATCAACTGTTTGTTGAAATGCCAAATTGGTTTACTATTTTTTTTTTTTGGTTGCTGAGACTCATTTATTGTAGACCCAAGAATGAAGCAAATTGTACCAACTCTTGGTTAATATATATATGTTTTTCTGTTTGTTTCTTTTATTTTTTTAATTGGAATTCTGAATTGAAATGTTTCTAGTATGGATTCTGAGATTATTAAGAGCAATTGCACCTCAATATCTGGATGTGTCAGGATCTTGATAATTTTCCAAAAAGGATTCTTCCGACTGCCGCTGTGCAATCTAGGGCCACTGGAGGTAAATTTTCATCATTCTAGTTCTGTTCTTGGTGAAATTTTAAGTGACAAGAAATGGAGGAAAAGTTTGGCAAAATTTGATTTGTAATGTAACTGTTGATTCATATGTTTTTTTCTAAAGAGAAATATTGATTACTGTCGTGATTTGTGAACAATTTTAGAAATTGTAAGAGCTTGTTTATAATATGGTTAAAATATCTTTAGTTTCAAATTTTTAAAAATAATCTAGATAATGTTAAAGATCTACTATTGTTTACAGAGGGATGGAAGTAAGTGGTACGAAGGGCCAATTCCTCGTAGTCTTCCTGTCCTGAGCAATTTAATAGAATTGTAAGTCTTCTTCTGAGTAGTCGTCTTATGACCTCTCTTCCTTATTTATTTATTTAAAAATACAAGAATATTGAGATGAAAGTGGTGAATTTTTTTTTCTTTCTTTAAAGCCCATTAAGTTCATTAGGTTATGCTTGTTTTCACATGTTGACAAATTTTTTTGTTTTTATTTTGTTTTGTTCTTTGTTAAGTAGAAAGTCCTGAAGTGAAATACACATTAAAATCCACACATTTATAAGCATTTTTATGTCATCTTGTTTATGCAATAAATAAAACTTGACGACATTTTTCTCTTGAATGTCATAAAATAGTGTCTTCTACGACATTTGGCAAAAAAATGTCGTTTAAGACTCTTTTTATGACATTTTGAGAAAAATGTCGTAAATTTTGTTTCGTTAAAAGCACTTTTGTAGTGATAAGCTCTCTCAACCTTGTGTTCTCTTTATCCTTTCGATTGAGGCTTATGCATACGTCGTTTTCGACGATCTCTTCGATTCAAAGTAGAAAATATTCCAAAATCACTTCTGATTATGGTACCAACAGATTCATGACCAAATTTCTCTATCAATATACATGAGACTCGGCAGACGATTTGATGAATATTTGTGCGAATAAAAGTGTGACCCCAGATAATACTCACTAATTATATTTTCTCTATTAAATTAAATTAAGTACTTGGCAAAACTTTTTTAGCTGCAAAAATATTAAGCTGACCTTTAGTACAGTGTTCTCGAACCTAGTAAGATGTATACGTGGTATGATTTGTATGAACCGGAAACGCTTGAAAAAAAGTAAAAAGCGCCGGCGATAAATACAGGAACAAAAGCTAAAGGGGATATAATATCCGTTTCCTTTTAACTTAGTACCCTGTCTCATCTAGGCTCACTATTGCCTTTAAATTTGCAGTATTTTCTTCTATAACTGATGAAAAGAACAGTAGAGTTATGTTGTAGAAAATGACAAGTGCACAATATCGTAAACAAGAAATAAAGTAACAAGTAAAGTATCGTTCCTATGAAGATTGTCGTTACCAATTACCAAAATTATATTAACTTCAACTTTATTTGAATAACCGAAAAGAGATTTTTAAATAAAAATAACAAAATAAGTGAAAAGACAAAAGACTCAAAATACTAAAAATCTAGGGTTTCCGATTTCACTAGATTAATCATATTAAAATTCTCTAATCCAATTAATCAAAGTCTATTCCCTATGTGGCTAGCGAATCTCTCTAATATATTTATTAATCTTTCACAACCATTAACAATTTATTATAATAAGTCTTATCACCTCTCGATCTCAAACAACTTATCATGATTCATTAAGAATCAGAAATTCATGATGCTGTACAAGTTTCATAACTATCTCTAAATGACAATTTCATGACAAATTAAACAAGAGCTTATTCAATTATCACTTTTCGGTCTCAAATCAAATACCAAATCATGTAAAAGTTTGTCAAAAATTCACAATCATTAAGCACAGATAAAAATACTCAATATAGAACTGGAATAGATATTAATTATTTAAAAATAGAAAAACTCAAATAATCATAATATGGATAGATCGTATCCCTAGAAAAGAAAATTACTTTATAAATAAAAATAAAAATCTACAAAATAAACATTTAATCATTCTCAAATTATAAAAATAAAAAGATAAAAAAAAAATAATAAGAAAACCAAATTATGGAAGTGTCTTAAGTCTCCAAAACTTTCTCCTAAATTTTCTTCTCCCACTCCTCTTGATGATCCAATATAATCTCTTCCTAATTTTATATAACACTAAATATATTGAAACCTAAAATTTTTTTTTTCTCTTTCTTCTATGGTTTTCGGCTTCTCCCGCAGTCAAAGATCACGGGCACGAAGCCCTAGGCTTCTATTTATAAGCCTCAAAGTCGCCGGCTTTAATTTCTCCTTTTTTTTTTCTGTTTTTTCTTTCCGTTTTTTTTTTTCTCTATAGCAAAAGCTGACTGACGTAGTTAGCTCTTGGGCCTACGCAGGCAGGTGGCGCAACCAGCTTGGGAGAATACAAAGCTGGGACATGTGGCGAGCTGGCGTTCGCTGCAGCTTGCAGACTCACGCAGAGTTGCTAGGACGCGCCACACCGGATCTAGCATGTCTCTAGATTCGCTGATGCTGGCGTTGAGACGTGCCTGCTAGGGCAAGTTTCCTGGACTCACGATCCTGGCCTGCTGATAAGCCAATCTGACAGCCAGGAGCGCGCATGGCGCGCACGTGAAGTTCCGCGAGTGGGGAAAATTGTCTCCGAATTTTCTTTTGCCATTTTAAATCTTTTATTACATTTTAGCTCCAAATTGCTACTTTTAACCTTCTTAACATAATTTAACCTACACACTTGAAATAACATAATAAATTTAGGGGAAAATTAAGACAAATTATTAAGATTATAGCAAAAATATAAGTTTAAGAATGCTAAAATAACTCTATTTTATAGAGTTATCAAGTTAACTACCACACTGGTGAGGAATGCAACGATAAGCATCCAGTAGTACCATAAATAGCGAGCTCGGGAGGGGTGGTTTTGGCAAGAGACATGATTAGCGAGTTATTACAAGTCAGGTGTCCCCTAAAGTTCCTCTGAGCACTTCACTGGGAATTTACTCAACTTTTGGTTGTATATCAACTATCCTACTTAAGTGTTTGGAGGAACTCCAGGTGTCCTGTGACGATGTTAAGAAAAGAAAAAGAAAATCTTAAGAAAACCTTATAGACACGAGACCTCGGGTGTTGCGAGTTCTCATTAGCATAAGATACATAAATACTGAGTTATTACAAGTTAGATGTCCCCCAAAGTTCCTTTGATCACTTCATTGGGAAATTACCTAACTTTTCATTGTCTATCAGCTATCCAACTGAAGTGTTTGGGGAACTCCTGGTGTGATGTGACAATCCTAAGGAATATATATATATATATATATATATATATGTAAAAAAAAAAAATCATAAAACTGCATTTCCAGCTAAAAAAAAAAAAAAAAAAAACACAAAAAGGAGAAAAACAAGAACAAGTTTAAAAGAAATAATTCATCACAGAAGCACGTTATACGGCAGGAACGTTTCATGGTAAGTCATTACACGCTTCATCATATTTTTTGAGTCTTTGACCCGTTCAAGCTTTTGCTTGGTCTAATTTGACAAGGGTCGTATTTTTCTTAATCCCCATCTACTTCACTTAGTTTTGTTAAAAAAAATAAAAATAAAAATAAAAAATAAAAAATAAAAACAAAGGAATCAAATCATGCCATGGAACGACCTGAACCGCCATTTCCTCTCCAATTCGGTTGTGATGCTAGTAGACTGCTCTAATGATACTGGACCGGGGAACGAAGACACTATGGATATATATATATATATATATATATATATTTTTTTTTTGGTTGAAAGAATGGGACAAATAAAAAATTTAAATATCTTACGTTATGTAACATGGGGTAAATTGCTCATGTGTCTCTAACTTTGTAAGAAGTTGCAGTTTGGTTTCTAACTTCTTTCTTTTTTTTTTTTTTTTTTTTTGTGACTAAAAAATCCTTGAGTTCTTTTAAGGGGTGTCGTGTGGTTTTTTTTTTTATTTTTTTTATTTTTTTTTTAATAACAAATGTTAAAAATTTGATAGACTAGATCACATGCATGATATATGTAAGTTGAATCATGTTTTTTTTTTTCCCTCTTAACTCCCCTTAATTAATAAATCATGTGTGATTTATGCGACTTTATCTATTCAATTTTTTACTTTTGTTAGTAAAAAATGACAAAATTGTACCTTTTAAAGAATTAAAAAATATTTTAGTCACAATTAAAAAAATCGAAGACCAATATATAACTTTATAAAAAGGTTAGGGACTAAACGAGTAATTTACCTTATAACATAAATTAAAAAATGCAGAAGATATATACACTTTAATGCCTGATTACAATTTCCATATAATAAAAATGAGATAGAAAAAACTCTTGCTTTTCTCATTTTCATTTTAAACTAACTTTAAACTAATTTCATTTTCATTGCCTTTTGTCGCTGTAACTAAAAATTCAGAAACAGACATATTTAATTAGTTTGAAAAACGAGTACAGAATCTTCCCTTTTAAAAAAAAAATTAATAATTTTCTCGTTATACATAGACCACAAAAAAAATGAGGAAAGGATAAAAACAACAACATAAACAAGTACAAAAAGTTCATGTTTTATACAAAAGCTAAATCAGTCTAGAATGTACATATATAATTATGTATTTGTAAGAAAAACAAAAGTTTATTAATATATTATTATATAATAAATATATTATTATATAATAAATATATTATTATATAATAAATACATCTAAGTAAATCAGTCTAGACAAAGGAGGACAAAATTAAGGATATTAATATATTATTACATAATAAATACATCTAAACTATATCACCGGATTAATTGGAGATTTGTACTGCTCTATAGTCTCTAAGCACCATATTACACGTTCTCTAACAATTTATTTTTTGTAATAATTGACAAATAAATATGCCAGTGTATTAATTAGTTGTGCATATTTTCTTCTCTTTCTCTCTAATGTTATGTTTGGTAAGTGAAAAAGAGGAAGGAAAGGAAGTGAAACGTGGGAAAGTGAAGGGAAATTGATGGAGTTGGTTTTTTGATAAGAACTAACGAAAAAAAAAAAAAGGGAAAGGAAAATAAAAAGGAAAAAGATTGTAGTGGGATCCACTTTTTTACTCTTTTTAAAAGTGTAAGAAAAACTAAAATCTACCAAAAAACTACTAAAACTACTTTTTAATCGTTGCTTTTAAAGTAAAATAATATATATAGATAAATAAAATAGTAATTCTACAACTTTTTTTTATTTTCTCTCCTTAGATGAAACTAAAAAATACAAAGGAAAAACAAAATGTTTCGTCTCTCTTTTATTTTCTTTCCCTTTCATTCTTACTTTCCCTCTTGTTTTATTTCCTTCTTGTCAAACTGATACCGTTCCTGTGGGACTTGGTAAGTGTATTCTGGAATTGTAAGGTTTAAGGACGTTTTAAGGCTTAAGGGACGTGTTTAGGAATATAGGGTAATTAGATAAGTATGATAATAACAGATAAGTTTAGACGCCACTTGGAATCCACCAAGATAAGTCTTAATCTCGCCACTCAAGGAATCCACCAAGAGATAAGAGAAAGAAAGAAACACAAAGGTATTCTCTGAAAATTTTTTAATTCTTCAATAGCCATCCTCCCAAATCCGAAAATTACATCTTAAAAAAAACCAAAAGCTGAAAACAACCTTTCAGCTTCACAAAATGGCTGTTACAAAACTTTAATAAACACACTAATGACACTAATTACCTTCTAACACACCAACAGCCACAATTGACTGTACAAACTCACAAAGCAACATAACTAGTCTTAAACTTAGCTAATTAACTCCCACTTTTATTAGCTAATTAACAGACTTTATTTCAGCCATAAAACACACACTGGAACACTTGAAAGACCACAACACCACTTTGGCAACCAAAAAAAAAAAACGCTCCCAACACAATTGATCAACACACAGCCTTCAATTCTGATTGAGACACATGGAAGACATGTATTGGATCACTCCCATGCAGCCCATGTACAAGCAAATCACTTCCACGGTCATCATTCTCCCCGAGTTGGAAAGGACTCGACCTCGAGTCCAAAGGCGTGTCTTCAACGAACGGAGAAAGATCAGCCACGATGAAGGTTGCGGATACTCCATAATCACCTGGCAGCTCAACTTTGTATGCATTATCATTGATCTTTTGAACAATTGTAAAAGGTCCATCCCCCCTGGCTTGGAGTTTGGGAAACCTCCTATTGGGAAATCGTTCTTTTCTGAGATGAATCCATACTTTATCCCCAACTTGAAAAGTGACCTTCCTTCTATGTTTATTAGCTTGTTGCGCGTACTTCTCATTTTGTTTGGCAATCTTTTCGCGAACCTGTTCATGCAACTTATTGATGTATTTTGCTCTCTCGTCAGCTGCTCCACTAAAAGTTGTTTCAGTTTTAAGGGGCACAAGATCCAAAGGAGTGATTGGATTCTTACCATAAACAATCTCGAACGGACTACACCCGGTTGTTTGACTAGTGGACCTATTATAAGCAAATTCAACTTGTGGAAGAGACAAATCCCAAGTCTTGATGTTCTTCTTGATGAGACTTCGCAATAAAGCTCCCAACACTACTAGAAAAGTAGGATTACACGACGGGCTTTAACCGTCGTGTAAAGTTTGCACGACGGTACCATTAACCGTCGTGTAATTCAGCGTCGTGGAAGATAACACGACGGTTTCAGTACTGTCGTCGTACCTTAGTTTTACATGACGGTTTTCCAACAGTCGTGTAATCCCGGTAAACAGCTATGTGGTGGAGCAAAATAAAGAACATTACACGACGGTTTCGGAATGAACCATCGTGTAATTTATAAGATTACACGACGGTTCCTTTTGGAACCTTCGTATAATTTAACGGCACGAATATTACACGACGGTTTCAGGAGGATTTGTCGTGTAATCTGTCGTAAGCCCATAGATTACACGATGGGCCCCCCAGGGCCCGTCGTATAAACCATTGGATTACACGACGGGCCCCATGGGGCCCGTCGTGTAATCTCCCCAACTACCATTAGATTACACGACGGGCCCCATGGCTAGACCATTAGTATTAACTACCATTAGTATTAACTTCATTAATCAAACTAAAAATACACTCCAATTATTACATTACAAGTTTATACATCATAATTAATGAATTTCATTACATGGCTAGACCATTCTCCCCTAATCAGATCCAAATCCTCAGAAGAATAAAATTGTTTACTTTCAAGTGCGTCAATTCCATTCATCACTATATCCCCTCATAAAACCTAAAACAAAATAACCACATTCAACACTTCCCTCTTGGAGAGGACAAGGACAGTTCGAGATTTTGGTTTTACAGTCTCGTCTCCTTCTAATCCCTTCTCCGGTCGTAATCTTCCAATCCGTTAGGGCCCTAGCAAATTGGTAAAATTCAAACTAATTAAGATGCATATAATTAAGATTAAAAAAAATATCATGTTCAAATTGACTTACATGTTCATTAGCTCAGTAAAATCGTTGTGTTTCTTCTCCTGAAGAGGATCAAAATAAAGGACGAGGTCCTCCCATGGGTCAATGACACCCAAAACCCAATGTCTCCCTCTGTTATGTGGCACAAGATAAAGCCGTTCTTTGGGTGCGTCACGCAAAAAGCTGATAAGATTGTCGGCTCGCTCTCTCATGCCAGCATCTTCAGTATCTGTTCTCACCGGTGAGATCAAGCTTGGAGACACAAACACAAACTTCTCAGCTTGGCCGTTAATTCTACATAGTTCCTCCAAATATCTGCATAACCATATCAAAAATGTTACTCTACATGAAATATAGAAGATTTTCCAGATAAAAAGAAAATTTAAGATAAAGAATGCCGTACCTCATGTAGACTAATATACAATTCGCACTGATTTCTTGTAAATTAAAGAACTCAAAAATATCTTCAAAGCTCAGAAAGACAGGCATATCAAAACCCATAATCGTGGCTGGTATTGGGACCTCAATCTGATTACCTTGACGCATGGAACTATGTACATAATAAGCCAAAGGCCTCATTGCCTTGTTCATGTTATTAAAGTCGAACACAAGTTTTTGTTCTTGCGCACCTTGTTGTACCTCAGTTCGAGAGTCGATCGCTTTCTTTCCAGCCTTTTTTTGCCGTTTTTTGTTGCCAGCTGCTGGGTCGGGAACGTGACTAGGCCCTCGACTCGCCTTGTTCATACTCATGTCGAGCTCAACTAAACTTTTAGGCCAAGCAACAAATCCATTAACAGCATCCTCCACAGTGGTTGCGTCGTACGTCGGTATAGGTAATGGTGCTTTTTTTAATTTTGGAACGTTGATTGACACTCGCACGTTCCCTTCCCCCAGTGGAATCCCATGCACCGTATCGGTGGGGAGGCTCTCGAGCCATGCTCTTCCAAACGCAACAAGCAACTGTCCACCCTGAACTTCATCGAAGGTATAGAGCTTACACTCCTGACTGTCGACAGGCATGGTTGGCGGCTCAGCAACTCCATGTTGTTTTTCTTGGGCAGAGCAACTAGCCTTAAAGCTGTTGTGTTGGTCTACGGTTGGCACATTCTTGGGATCAACCGACGGCTCCACATCTTTGTTCGCACATAGACCACGCACCAACGCCTTTAATTCTTCTATTTCCCGTTTCATTGATTGAAAGGCCTCATTGTCTTTCTTCGAACTTCGACTTATGTTAAAGTACTGAGACGGCTTTACGAACTTTGATTGGCCACGGACACGGCCTTTGTGTTCGGGTCTAGATAATGCCTGTGACAATACATCATTAGTGCCAACTGACTCGAAAGTGCCTTGGCTCGCCTGTGTGTTGTACTCCATCTACAAGATTATTAACAGAAATCATTTAAGCAAAAGTGTTGTAAGTGCGTATAGTAGCCATGAAGAAAATATTGTTAGTTAGTAAACTTACTATCATCTCGCTAACTTTTTGACATGCTGGATCTTTCAACTCTCCATCTGCGGCTGTCTGTTGCTCTAGCCACAAACCATCTATTTTTTCCCATTTCCCAGTCTTCTTAAACTGTAATTAACATCGTTAGTATAAATGGGATACGATTTAGTACAAACAAAATTTATTGACATACCATTTCCTGGTCGAGCTTCCTATATCCGTCTCGGCCTCCTCTTGATGAGTATTCGTTGTTTGTCCTTATTTCGCTTCCACGATCAGATAGTTGTTGGAATTGCGAGGACGTTCTATACTGAACGAATTTCATCCAATCCTCTTCTTCAATATTGGGGTAGTTGTCAATAACTTTTTGCGGCCGTGTCCACACACTTTCTTCATTTCTAAATTCCTCGACAAATGTCTTGTACAGATCATACCGAAAATTCCTTGCAGCCTCACCACATGATTTTAAACAAGCGGTCCGGAAGCTTTCTTCCACGGTGAAAGAAGTAACAGTTTCTTTCCAAATAATTTCTTTCAATCCGTCTAAATCACGAGATCTCCAATCTTGAATCCATATTGGAACGTGCTCTCGAGCGAGCACGCCAATCCAGCTCATCAATTCGTCACCGTGCTTCCCTTCCGGTTGTCCTTTCTCGTCAAACGTGACTTGAATTCGTTCACCTCTTATCCTTGCCATATGGACGCGTTTCATTTTTGTTGCCCTTCGCTTGCCCTCAACAGTGGGATCCATCGGGTTTCTCCTTCGTGCTCGTCCCTTTTTGGAATTTTCCATTATATTCGTTCACCTACATTTATTGGCGAAAAATTAAAAATAAATTAAGTTAATAGGTATTCGAACTTTTTTCTTCTATTTTTTTTAATTGTTATTATGTTGGCACAAATAAAAAATAGTGTAAAAAATTTAACAAAATTTAGACGCCCTACACGGGCGGAAGGCGCCCAATGGCGCCTTGGCGCCCCACAAGGGCGCCTCGGCGCCCCACACGGGCGCCTGGTCGCCCCACAAGGGCACCTCGGCGCCCCACACGGGCACCTCGGCGCCCCACAAGGGCGCCTGGGCGCCCCACACGGGCGCCTGGCGCCCAAGGGCGCCTGGGCGCCCCACACGGGCGCCTGGTCGCCCCACAAGGGCGCCTCGGCGCCCCACACGAGCGCCTGGTCGCCCCAAAAGGGCGCCTCGGTGTCCCACACGAATTAGGACAAAACAACCATAAGTGCAAAAAAAACGCCGCCAACTAAGCAAAAATTCATGGGTATGTAAAAATTCATATTATTCCTCTACATTATTCCTCTAAAAACTCTAGTTGACATTTCATCGAGCATATGGTGGGCGGGAAAAATTCATGTGTATGTAAAGTGTAAAAACCACTCACAAACCATTAATCTACAAAGAGCATCATTAGGAACTTAAACACCCATGCTAAAAAATACATCTTTAGTGACAAACAACAAGACAAAATCCCAAATTTAATTTAACTTGTATATGAACTTACCTTGATTTTCTTTGAAGATGAATAGACACTCCAACACCAATAATTTTGGATTAGGCGACACGACGGCGACGGCGGCGGCAACGACGGAGTTGGCGGCGGCTTGGAGGAGGAAGTGGGTACTTGAGAAATTTAGAGAGAGTTAAGAGAAATGAGAAGGTATGTGGAAAGAAAATGAGAGGAAGTTGTATTTAAGTAATAGGTTTGCGCGCGGAAATCGAAAAAACGAAAGTTCAAAATTTTTTCTAGATTACACGACGGTGTATTTTACACCGTCGTGTAATATAAGATTACACGACGGGAACGAGAGGACCGTCGTGTAATATCCCCAATTCGGGGAGATTACACGACGGGCCTCATGGGCCCGTCGTGTAATCACACATGGATTACACGACGGGCCCCAGTGCCCGTCGTGTAATCTCCCCAAATCTGGGGAGATTACACGACGGGCCCCCTGGGGGACCGTCGTTTAATCCCCCCACCCAGGGGGAGTTAAACGACGGTCCCAGGGACCGTCGTTTAAGCAAGCCAGAATTGTGGCTAGAATCTTTTGTACAACCAATCTTTTGTACGGTCCCAGGGCTATCTTTTGTCATCCGAGTAATCTTTGAATTCGAAGATCCTCTCAACCGTGTACAACCAATCAAGAAATGCATCACATTGAGATCTACCTTCAAATTCTAGTACATCCACCCTCACATCAGCATCGCGGCTTATACGGTGAATTCGACGTCTTGGGTAAGCATTGGAGTCGTCACTAGAATCATCTTCATTGTGGAATGGATTGATGCCTTCATCCTCTTCATCTGCCCGGCGCCTGTCATGCCTCGGTGGATCTTGTCTCTCGAACCGTTCAAGGCGTTATTGAAGCTGCTGTATTGTTCTTCGCATTTCCTCCATCTCGAGATTTTGATTTCTTTCTTCCACCGGTTCATCTTCTTCAACGAGTTGTCTTCGAAGAGCTTGTCTCCTCATTTTTCTTCAACCTGCTCTGATACCAAAAATGATACCGTTCCTGTGGGACTTGGTAAGTGTATTCTGGAATTGTAAGGTTTAAGGACGTTTTAAGGCTTAAGGGACGTGTTTAGGAATATAGGGTATTTAGATAAGTATGATAATAACAGATAAGTTTAGACGCCACTTGGAATCCACCAAGATAAGTCTTAATCTCGCCACTCAAGGAATCCACCAAGAGATAAGAGAAAGAAAGAAACACAAAGGTATTCTCTGAAATTTTTTTAATTCTTCAATAGCCATCCTCCCAAATCCGAAAATTACATCTTAAAGAAAACCAAAAGCTGAAAACAACCTTTCAGCTTCACAAAATGGCTGTTACAAACTTTAATAAACACACTAATGATACAAATTACCTTCTAACACACCAACAGCCACAATTGACTGTACAAACTCACAAAGCAACATAACTAGTCTTAAACTTAGCTAATTAACTCCCACTTTTACTAGCTAATTAACAGACTTTATTTCTGCCATTAAATACACACTGAAACACTTGAAAGACCACAACACCACTTTGGCAACCAAAAAAAAATGCCCCCAACACAATTGATCAACACACAGCCTTTAATTCTGATT
This sequence comes from Ficus erecta, assembly GCA_008635985.1. NCBI lineage: Eukaryota > Viridiplantae > Streptophyta > Magnoliopsida > Rosales > Moraceae > Ficus > Ficus erecta. Next base: position 531,619 of record BKCH01000153.1, on the reverse strand, counting down.
GAGACACATGGAAGACATGTATTGGATCACTCCCATGCAGCCCATGTACAAGCAAATCACTTCCACGGTCATCACAAACATAAGCAAATTTCCTCCTTAGAAAGACCTTTAAGTAAACTGGTTTATCACTAATTGTAATTACCTAATAATCTGCATTTTGAAGTTCCATTAGAAAATATATAGCGTGTTGGGAGCAACTCCAACTCAAAAATTTAACCTACTTTTGTCTTCTTTTTTTTTTTAAGTCAACAAAAAATTTAATTAATTTTTAAAAAGTCAAACAACTCTAATATAAAAAACTCATCTTGCAACCTATGCACCAAAGATATTCATAATAATTTCCGAAGTATTCTACTTTTGTTGTCAATTTGGTCAGGAACGTAGTACTCATGTTTCTTGGAAATTTCACGACCAATGAGACTTTCTGTCTTGTTTCTATTAATTGAAGTGATGGTTCACATCACACATATATCTATCATGGAAAAAATCAAGTTACTTGGAGTGAGATGAAATATTGGACGTTCTAGCTGTAACGACCCGCCTTACGTAGACCGTTACTATACTTACCTCACTTAGAAACTTACTTTTATCTTATGTAAAAATACTGAAATAATTTTTTTTTTAAACTTACTTTAAATACCAATTTAATTTCATACTCATATATATGTACTTGATCAAGGCAAGTAATTACTAGATATACTAATATACCATCAAACTATCTTAACACATTTACAAAATATACTAATTACTAGATATTAGTACCATCAAACTATCATAACATAATACTGACATTTATATACATTTTTTTAAAACCCGTGGTGGTGTCCAGCCCAGAGTTTCACAGTCCATTGTGCCCTCTTCCACAGCCTTGCATCACACATTACCAGTAGGCTGCTTACCTACAGCATAAACATAAGTTATGAGCTTTCGCCCAGTAAGTACAACTTTTCTTCTGCAAAACATTTCCAATAGAAGAATGCATGAACCAATTATGCTTTCTTTATGCTTTCTTAGGTTAGCATATTTTTGGGCCCTTACAAAACATGAGTGTACGTACCGTGGCGCACAGCCATGGAATGGTTGGGGTGGCCAGTCCAGTCCAACTCAAACCATGGACCAAACCCGCCCTCGTGGCAGGTCGGTACGACACAAGAAAACTTTCTTACCATCATACTTGAAAACAATTTCTTTCTTGAAAACAGTTTCTTACTTGAAACTTGATCTTATTCTTAAAATGTGTTTTATCATTAGTTAGCATGCTTTCATGATGCCACAATATCGAACATAAAACATATGCATCACAAATATTAATGCATGAGTTTTGAAAAACATGCAAAGTAGTAAAACGTTTTGCCTATGCTGTAGGCGGAGTTATACTTACAAGTTGTCCTACGTTCTTGATCTATCGCTCAACGAGGCACAACAACAGGTTACACTCCTGTTAACATAAACCATGACATTCTTAATTGGTATCCAATCTGATTACTCTTGGTAATCATAGATACAAACCTTATTATAATTGTAATAACCAACCTTTTTATAAATTTACGATTTCCTTTTTAAGGAATCAAAAGTTTGTATTATGTATGTTTATATGAAATGCCTGATCTGATTTATCAGAAGTAGGGTTTATGTATCATGTTATTCCGGTCAAAGTTTGATCAGAATAATCTAAGGTATGATTAAGTCGGTATTGCAGTTTTTTAAGCAGTATGAAATTATACTGTGAAAAACTGTCATTACAGATAACAAAGCAAAAATTAGGTTTGGGACCACTGTAGAAAAATCAAGCATAATATTTAGGGTAATAAGAACTAAGTGGCTTTAAGTTCTAAGAAAAAAATTTACGCAGTCCGGTTAAGTGCAGATAAATTCTGGACTGCAGTCCAATATAACAGTACTGTTATTAGTGGAAAACAATATTTGTAATATCTGTATTAGTATGAAAATGGACTGCATTTGATGAGGAAAACCAAATGGAGCCTTAATGGTGGACACCTCACCTTGTGATAATTACTTGAATTTATGGATTTTTAGAAAATTTAGAAAGTAATTAACATGCATGAACATGGAAGATAACTTGGCCAACAAGCTACCCCAAGTGGCCGGCCACCTCATGGAGTCTAGGGCAAATATTTTTGCTTTTGAGGACTTATGTGCAATTTTAGCAATAAAATTAATTCTAGAAATTAAATTAAATTTTACCTATAAATAGGTGTGGTGGGGCTTGCTTTGGACCACCTAATGAAACCCTCACCTTTTTAGTTCACTCTCTAGTCCCTCTCCCTCCCCCTAAAAGCCGAACCCTAAAAGAGAAAAAAAGTGAAGAGTGTGGTCGGATTTTGAGGAAGAAATTAAGGAGGAAAGTTTGATTCAAGTCTAGATCCACTTCAAGGTGTTAAGGTAAACCTACTAAAACCCCTAAGCCTTTCATTTGAGTTTTGATTCAATTATTTAAGTGTATTTTGAGTTGGTTATGTAAGAGCATAAGCTCACTTATTTTCATGAAATGGTTTAGTTTGATTAGTATGTGCTTGATTAGGGTTTTAGTGAGCTAGATCTATGTTTTGGTTTATGTTTTTGATGTTATGCTTTAAAATTATATGCTTTGTGTGAATGTCTATTAGGTGTTTGTTATATGTCCCCACATGCTTAGGAAGTTATATGGTATGCTTGTATGAGCAGCCATATTGGAAATAGACAATTCCTGCACAGGATTTTCAAAACAGTGCATGAGCAGGCAATTCCTGCACATGCATTGCTAACTGAAATTATTGGACTGTTTCAATTAACGAGTTTCAAAATGTCACAGTTTTACTATATTTATAAAATTAAATCAATTTAAGTTTTATAAAATGATTTAAAAGAAATGATCAAATTATGCTATGTAATATGGTAACCATAGTAAGATACATAGTAATTGGTTATGATACTAAAAATTATCATTGAACCAAATTAATTGAAGGTATACTTATAGTAACCAAATAGGTTCCTAACTTTATATGCTAGGTTTTGGACCCAAGGTTATTAATGATAACCAAATGGGATACCACTATTGGGTCTTGGTAACCCAATAGGACTTTAACCTAATTATGATTGGGCTTATATCCAGGGTTACTAATAGTAACCTAAAAGAATATTATTTTAGTATAACTAACCAAGATTAGTATTATGTAATCAAACAATATAATGTTTGATTGTTAATAGGTCAGGTGCCCTAAGGTTACATTTAGTAACCGAATAGGATACCATGTTAGTATGTGGGAGACATATAACTAGGGTTAATGTTAAATGTTGGTTAGGATACCAACATTTAATGTAATGATTTATGGTAAGATAGGATGATTCTTATCTTACGTTCTTTTTGAAAACAGGAAAGTAACCTATTGTAGCAATTCGTTGGAGCAACAAACCCCAGCTCTAGTATAACCAGTAAGTACAACTCCGCCTACAGCATAGGCTAATTGTTTTACTGATTGCATGTTTTTAAAACTCATGCACTTATGTACGTGATGCATATGATTATGTTTCATTATTGTGACATCATTTAGCATGTTCACTAATGATAATTTATATGGTAAGAGTAAGATTAAGTTTCAAGTAAAAGAAACTGTTTTCAAGAAACTGTTTTTCAAGTAAGATGTTAAGCAAGTTTAATCGTGTCGTACCGACCTGTACTAGGTCAGGTTTGGTTCGTGGTTTGAGTTGGATCGGGCTGACCACCCCAACCACTCCATGACTGCGCGCCACGGCACGTACATTTATATTAAGTAAGGGCCCAAAAATATGCTAACTTAAGAAAGCATAATGAAGCATAATTGGTTCATGCATTGTAAGTTTCATATTGTTTTTACGGGTTAATAGTTGTACTTGCTGAGCGAAAGCTCACAACTTACGTTTATGCTGTAGGTAAGCTCCCTATTGGCAATACTTGATACAAGACGGTGGGGCATGACAGGGCTAACTGTGAAACTACGGGATGGAGACCGCTACGCATTTTGTGTTCAATTATATGAAATTATTATTTAGTTTGATCAGTTGTATATTAAAATAAGTTTAATACTTTAATACTCAAACAAGTACGTATATATGGTTATAAGTAAGCATATGGTCGAGTTACCTTTATAATTGTTTTAAAAAAAAATAAATTCCTTATTTTTCCGCTAGTTAAGTAAGTGTCAGTATTTATGATAAGATAAGTACGGTAACGGCCTACGTAAGGCGGGTCGTTACAATAATAAATTAGTATTCTATCCGATTACCTTTAGTCATGTAATTGTTACCATATTCTAAGTGATTTGGGCTTACTATTTTATTTCCTTGGATCCTAGTTTGGTCTCCAAACTAATAACTATCCGTAATAGAATTGTTACTTACATTTTTAAGTAACTTTGGCCCATCTTATCCTTTTTGCTTAAAATACCTTGTATTCTTGAAAAATATCTTGACTTCATAAATCAAGTATTATCTTTGTAAAAGAAGTTGTAAAACAGTAAAACTTTGAAAAATGCTTTTTAATTTGGTTGAAAGTACGTGTGTAGGAATTTCCTGTAAACTGCATATTTTTGAAACTCTAATTTTATCTTTAAATCGGTTCAGAATTTGAAATATTTTTCTTCATAAAAGTTTTATACCTCATTGAAACCTACAACTTTTGTTCTTTACCTAAAACTTAATTCTATCTTTAACTCATCCGTTTTTCCATTTGAAAGTTACTGGCCGTGTATAAAACTGGGACCGGCCAGGTTTGAAAACTCAATAAAATAGAGGCCTTTGGGACCTCTTTTTCAAAAACTGTCCAAGTTTCCCCCTAGGGTTTTCTATTTTCTACAAATTTACAGTTTTGACTTTTTTCATATTCGGCCTCTAAGGGGCTCAAAATCAGGTGTCCCGAAAACTGTCCAGTTAAATCCGAAAATTGATAGTTTTGTATTTTGTTGGTTTTCGTTTAAAATTTCGCACACACTACCTCAAACGGTCGAAACCGTGAGCCTACATCAACATGCAGTACGTCGGATTCATTCTTAACATTCAACCATACACTTATCTTCTTACTTAAAAACACAATATGGATTAGCTTACCAAGTTGTGTTTTTAGGTTAATTTCTTAACCCACATACATCTTCATCATTCATCATCATTGATCATCATACATAACTTTTTCCTACTTAAACATGTGAAGGCATATTCACAAACACTTAGTAGGCACATGCAAACCTAAAACTCATTCTAGAGCATAAAAATTAAATTCATGCTTAGGGCTAGCATTCAAGATATCCTAAGCATAAATCTATCATCACCAACCATATAAAAACCATAACATAAAAAAAAAAAAAAAAAAAAAGAGACTTGAGCTTATGCTCTTACAACCCATACTTGAAATACACATAAATTCTTAATCAAAAGCTTAATGAAATTCTTAAAGGATTAAGAGGAATACCTCTAAAGCTTGGATGGTTGTTCTAGATCTTGGAATGAGAACAATTTTGCTCTACCACCACCATACCACAATCGGCCACCTTGCTCTTCTGTCTCTCCTTTTTTTTTTTTCTAAGGCTAGAGAGGAAAGTTGAAAGAGAACCAAAATTTTGGGGTCCAATTAAATGGTTTTACTTCTACCACCCCCCCCCCCCCCCCCCCCTTTTAATTATAGGTGAAAAATCCTTAATTTTTCACAATTATTTTTTTTTCCTAAAACTCTCCTTGAATTACTTAATTGGCCTTAAATACAAAGTTTTTGCCTTCTATACCCCTCAATGGCCGGCCATGTGGAAGCTTAGGCAACAAAAATCTTTTCATGCTTAGCCACTAATTTTCCATAATTACCAAAAATTCCCAAAATTACATACTTATCTTTGATGAGGTGTCCTCCAATTAGGGTCATGTTTGGCACTCCCTCCTAATATGCAGTCCATTTTCTTAACAATCCAGATAATACCACTACTATTTTAACTATCAACAATATTATAATACTGGACTGCAGTTCAGAATTCATCTGCACTTAACTGAACCGCGTATGGATTTTTCTTAGGACTTGAAAATACTTAGTCCTTCTTGCTCCAAATATTATTCCTGATTTTTCTAAAGTGATCTCATTCCTTATTCTTCATTCTGTATCCGCAATGACGGTCAGACACAATATAATTCCTATACTGCTTATTACACTGCAGTACCATCCTATTCAAGTCATGAGTTATCCTGGTGATCATACATAGGCCAGAACAAAGTCATAAATCATGATTCCGCCTCCTCGACAAAAGGCCTCATACTAACATTGAGTCTTATAACTTATAAGAATTCAAACATATTCTGATAAATCAGATCATTCATTTTATACAGGCATACATAGTACAGACTTAGATTTCCTTGGTATCAAAGGAAATCACGAGTCTGTCAAAAATTTGGTCATTACACTAGCCTCCTGGGGTGCAGTCACCTACAAGGCTATAACCGAGTAGGGGCCTCTGCTCTATGTATGTTTTATTTTTATTTATTTTTACTTTTTTTTTCAATTTTATCTTTAAAAACATTACGGCTTTCTTATTTTGCAGCAATAAAAGTTGATAGTTCTTTTATAAGTCTCCCAAAAAACTTATCTTTTACTGTATGTACGTCCTTACTGAAATAATAGACTGATTTCACCATTAGGTATCATGTATATTTTTCATTGGAATTTACCTTATAATAAGTTTTGCTTCAGAAAGTTTTTTAACAACCCTAAAAAAAATTATAAAAAAAAATTAAAAAGAAGAAGAAGAAGAAGAAGAAAAAAAAGAATGTTTATAACAAGGCGTAACTAAGTAATATAATCAACATTTAGAGAAAAAGATAGAAAAAACTAACTGTAACGACCTCTCACGGACCGTTACAGTTGACTTCTTATTTAATCATTCATATCTTATAAAATTGCGGAAAAGATTAAGCTTAAAATAAAAATCTTTATATAACGGAAAATTTTACTTAGATAAGTTTAGAAAACTCTAGAAATTTTTTTTTTAAACTATATCAAAATTATACTTCATAATTAATATAAGTATATATATATATTTTTAAAACCCAACTCATGAAATAAAATTTAAATCCTTATGAAACATCCAATTAAATAAAAATAAATTAAAATCTCAAAACTTCATTTGAAATAAAAAAAAAATGTCCATTTTATGATCGTTCCTCCCGTTTTCCTATCACATATCGTCCCGCTATCCGCTCCAAGCTCCTCCAACACTATATCTTACCCTTTCCTTTATCTGCAACATGAATTAACTTATATAAGCAAGGGCTTAGTAAGACACTTAATTCTCACAAAAGTAAATAAATATTTTTCTTTTATCATCATAAATATAAACATCATTTAAAAACTTTTTACTTTTAAAACCGTCATATATTGGGCCCGGCGTCGTACCATCATAGCGCGCTAGTCACGGAAGGGTTGAGGGAGCAAATCCCAAACCAACGGTGACAAAAGTCCGCTCACCGAACAACATCATCATCATCATCATCAAGGGTGTACAACGCCATTTTAAAACATAAAAATACATATACATACCATATATATACTTTTCATCAAAACGTCATCATAGGAGAAGTATTATTTAAGAACATCATAACATCATCATCAACATCAAAATATATACTTCTCAAATCTTTAATTCATGTTACAGGTGAGAGTGTACTTACCTAAGCGCCTCACTTAACCTTTTCAAATTTTCCGATGGTGATGCGCGATTGAGGTCTCGGGTGCTCGTCTTTAGAACCGTTCATGCCATGAATAATAAATTTAATTAAATCAACAAAAACTCATAATAATTCATTAAACACATCCATCATATCATAGCAGCACCTACAAGGCCTATTTCATCATTCAATAACATCAAAACACAAAAATTGAACACTTTCATGAAATTACAAATCTTCACAGAAACTGCCAGTGAGACCTTAGTCCCTTCAAAAATTCATAAAAATTCATACAAGGCTTCAAATTATCTGAAACCAATTTTAAATGAAGTTAGACATCTAGATCTTTCTAATGGTACCAAATTCGTAAAAAATGAAGACCGTTTGGACCCTCAAAAATAGTTTTGAAATTGATTTCTAAAGTTTTACCGAAACTGGCAGCCGGACCTTTGCCTATTTGAAAAATCATAAAACTTTACAGATGTCTCCAAATGATATAAAACTGATTCCAAATCAAAATAGACATCTATATTTTTCTAAAAATATCAAATTTGTTAAGAACGGAGGCTGTTTGGGTTTTCAAAAACAGTTTTGAAATCTGATCATTAAAATTTTACCGAAACTGGCAGTCCGACCTCTGCCTATTTGAAAAATTATAAAAATTCACACATAACTCCAAACGATATGAAACTGATTTCAAAAGAATATAGACATCTAGGGCTTTTCAAAAATATCAGATTTGTTAAAAATGGAGTCCATTTGTACCCTTAAAAACCGTTTGGAATTCTTACCTTAGAATCTGGAAATTCCAGTAGCAGTGTCAAATCCGAAAATAAATAGAAATATATGTAAAAATTATCATCACAATATTTATATAATTCATACACACACGAAAACAGCCCTAAGACATATTTCTAATATATAAAATTATTTAATCACCATACCAATGAAATCATAAATAAAGAATCAAAAACCCTAATTTCGTCTTGTTCACAAAATCAACCATATCGCCATTCTTCCAATCATCATTCGATAAATATTTCTCATTCTCTCCTCAAACTCACATGAAAACACTCATCAAGAAAATCATCCAATCTCTCAAAGAATGCCAAACTAAAACAAATAGCAAAATCATCCTCATCATCAAATAATTCCGAAACATACCTTGAAATTCTTTGATTTTCAGTCTTGGAAGAATTTGGAGGCTTGGCGGAATTTTTTTGTTTTTGCTTTTTTTGTTTTTCTTCTGTTGGAGCGTGAGTGAAGGGCAAAGAGAGCAGACAAAGAGAATGGGAAAGAAGGGAAAGGGAGATTAGGGAAGTGAGAGAGAGTGAGAGGCAAAGAATGAGTGTTGAAAAAGAAAAAGGTAATTTGCCAACGTTGTGCATTCAAATGGGAAATCAATTGAAGGTTAATTGAATGTAATAATGAGACCAATTGAGTGCTGTCATCAAAGGCTAATTTTGAGCAAGGAAAACTGATGGTCAATGGGAAAGTTTGATGTCAATTAAGAAGATAAATGTTTCCCCTTTTGTTTTTTTTGTTCTTTTTTTTTTCCACGTTTTCCGATTGACATCCCCTCCCTTCAGATTTCCTATTAAACACATACATATAATATATATATATATACACATATGTACGTTGGCAATCAATAACTTAACATATATATATGTATATACAAAGAAATATATACAATATAAATTAAAATATACTTACACATATAGTGTATATATATAAACATATAAATAAGGTATATTTATGCTTTATATAACATACAAAAAAATGAAATGCAACAATTTCTTTATTACATATATTTTTAAGCCATCACACAAAATTATCAAATCATCATAAAAATTCATTAATTTGGCATGAACATTGTTCTAGCACGTCGAGTCCTCGTCGCGTCACCTATGAAAAATAACTCAACATAACATTAGAATTAAGAAATTGCTATCTCATCGCATCACCCATTTTAATTCTAATGTTAATTTCCTAATCTTATTGCTAGTTAGCGTTTGGGGGTGTTACAATCCCTCTTACCTTATAAAAGTTTCGTCCTCGAAACTTAGAATAATTCCGGATAATTCATTCTCATTGCGTCTTCTCGCTCCCATGTAGCTTCCTCCATCTTGTGATTACGCCAAAGAACTTTTACTAAGAGAATCTCTTTGTTCCTCAAGGTCTTCGTCTTTCGATCAAGAATCTCAACCGGTTTCTCTTCGTAACTCATATCCTCTTAAATCTGAATCGATTGCGGTTGGATGACGTGAGATGGATCCGGTACATACTTCTTTAACATCGAGACATGAAATACATTGTGGATGGAGGTCATCTCCTGAGGCAAATCTAACTTGTATGCCACATTGCCGATACGCTGAAACACCATATATGGTCCCACATACCTGGGACTGAGCTTGCCTTTCTTCCCAAATCGCATCACGCCCTTCATTGGGGCGACCTTGATAAACACAAACTTTCCAACCTCAAACTCTAAGGGCCTTCGACGCACATCCGCATAACTTTTCTGCCTACTTTGAGCTGTGGCAATCCGCTGCTGAATCACTTTCAATGCTTCAGTCGTCTTATTGAAGAAGTCAGTTTTCTCCTTAAGTTCTGACTCTGCTAGCTTCTTCTCCCCAGCCTCATGCCAATAAATTGGGGACCTACAACGTCTTCCGTAAAGTGCCTCATAGGGAGCCATCCCAATCGTCGCTTGATAACTATTGTTATAAGCGAACTCAGCCAACGGTAAAAACTTACAACCAACTCCCTTTGAAGTCCAAGGCATAAGCTCGAAGCATATCCTCAAGTGTCTGATTAGTCCTCTCTGTCTGACCTTCTATTTGCGGATGAAAAGCCGTGCTAAATTTCAACTTCGTACCCATAGCAGCTTGAACGCTTTTCCAGATATGAGAGGTGAATCTACTATCCCAATCTGAAATAATAGATCTGGGAACACCATGAAGCCTCACGACTTCCTTAACATATAATTCTGCCAACTGTTCCATAGAGGACGTCAATCGTATAGGAAGAAAATGTGCTGACTTGGTCAATCTGTCGATGACCACCCATATAGCATCGTATCCATTCGTAGTCCTTGGCAATCCAGTAATAAAATCCATCGCAATGTCTTCCCATTTCCATTCCGGTATCTGAATTGGCTGAAGTACCCCTCTTGGCTTTTGGTGCTCAGCCTTAACTTGTTGGCACGTCATACAATGCTTCACATAGTGTGCTACATCTTTCTTCATTCCGAACCACCAAAAACCATTCTTAAGATCCATGTACATTTTGGTTGCACCAGGATGAAGCATATACGGGGTGTTGTGCGCCTCTTCAAGAATCTTCTTCCTCAGCTCCTCATCCTTAGGAATACATAACCGTCCCTTAAGTTTCAGCACTCCATCATCACACACACTAAATCCTTCACACTTCCCTTCAAGCATTTCCTTTTTAATCCTCACAAGGCTTGGATCAAGATCTTGTTTGCTCCGAATGTCATCTAAAATAGTTGGAGACAAGGTCATTGTAGAAAGTTGCCCCACTATTAACTCCAACCCAAAATCAAAAATCTCCTTTTGAAGGGGCTTGGACATCGCATTCAAGGACATTAACGTGGCAGGGATCTTCCGACTCAATGCATCAGCTACCATGTTTGCCTTCCCCGGGTGGTATAGGATTTCACAGTCGTAATCCTTTACTAGCTCAAGCCACCTCCTTTGCCTCATATTCAAATCCTTCTGCGAGAAGAAGTACTTCAAACTTTGGTGATCGGTGAATATTTGGCATCGGACTCCATACAAATAATGCCTCCATATTTTCAATGCAAAAACAACGGCAGCCAACTCTAGGTCATGGGTGGGATAGTCCTTCTCGTAGTCCTTCAATTGCCTTGGAGCGTAGGCAATTACCTTCCCATTCTGCATCAAGACTGCACCAAGTTCCATTTTAGAAGTATCACTGTAAATTACGAACCCTTCATCCGCATCCGGAATCGTCAAGATTGGAGCATTTGTGAGTCGTCTCTTCAGCTCTTGAAAGCTCTTTTTGCAATCCTCTGTCAATTCGAACTTCTTTCCTTTTCGGGTAAGTGTCGTAAGCGGCATAGCAAGTTTCGAGAAATCAGTTACAATTTCCTATAATAACCCGCTAAACCAAGGAAACTTCTGATCTCACTTGCGTTGGTCGGTTTCTTCCAATTGCTAACGGCCTCAACCTTCGCAGGATCCACCATTATGCCATCTTTAGAAATCACATGACCAAGGAATGCCACACGATCCAACCAAAATTCGCATTTAGAGAATTTGGCATACAACTGGTGCTGTTTCAATGTCTGCAAAACTGTCCTTATATGCTTCTCATGTTGGTCTCGAGTCTTTGAATAAATGAGAATGTCGTCGATAAACACTATCACAAACTTATCCAGAAACTCCTTAAACACTCTATTCATCAGGTCCATGAAAGCAGCAGGGGCATTGGTTAACCCAATTGGCATGACCACAAACTCATAATAACCGTATCGAGTTCTGAAGGCTGACTTGGGAATATCTCCTTCCTTGATCTTCAGTTGGTGGTACCCAGATTGTAAATCAATCTTCGAAAACACAGTCGCACCTTGCAGTTGGTCGAATAAATCATCAATTCTCAGCAATGGATACTTGTTCCTTATGGTCACCTTGTTTAGCTCCCTACAATCGATGCAGAGTCTCATTGTCCCATCCTTCTTCTTCACAAATAAAACTGGAGCTCCCCACGGTGAATGACTAGGGCAAATGAAACCCTTGTTCAACAGCTCTTGAAGTTGCTCTTGTAATTCCTTCAACTCAGCAGGTGCCATACGATAAGGTGCCTTTGAGATTGGCCCAGTGCCCGGTGCTAACTCAATCTCGAACTCGATTTCTCTATCTGGCGGCAAGCCTGGCAAGTCCTCTGGAAACACATCACCAAAATCTCGTACAATAGGTACATCTTCAAGTTTCAATTTGTCTTCTTTCTTCTTATCCACGATGTTGGCTAAGAAACCATTACAGCTATTGGCTAGCAGCCTTCGGGCCTTCATTGCTGACAGGAACAACTTCGTCTTCTTCTTCGCACCACCAATGAATTCAAAATCGATCATCTCCTTCGGGATTAAACACGACCTTACGTCTTCGGCATTCAATAGACGTGTTATACTTTCCCAAGAAATCCATACCTAAAATTAGGTCATAGTCAAACATCTCAAGCACTATCAGATTACTGTAGAGCTCTATATCAACAATTCTCACTGGCACTGCTCGTAGCCAATGAGTGGACATCATCACTTCCCCAGAGGGTAGTGTCGTAGTCAATCCCTGACTCAAGATATCTTGATTTATTCCTACTCTTTTAGCAAAAGTAGAAGACACAAACGAGTGTGAGGCTCCTGTGTCGAAAAGGACATTAGCACACTGGTTATTAACAAGTATCTGATCTGTGACAACAGTAGAAGTCTCGGCAACTGCTTCTTCTTTGGTCATAGTGAAAATTATGGCATTGGTGGTAAGTGGAAGAGCTTCAAGTCGTCCCTGAAAATTATGAGGTCCATCAAGAGCGGCCTGCATACTATGGAGCTGGGCTGGTGGGTTTCTCTGTTGTCTTTGCTGGAAGGGCTGATACGTCTTGTTCGGATAATCCTTGGACAGGTGACTCCCATGTCATCTGACTTATATCCCTGCTCAGCTCTACTCCTTCCCACTAGATTCTAGCATCATCCATCAAACAGTAGGATGCACACTTCACTTTCTCATTCTCGGTTAAACCCATGAAATTAAGGACTAACTCGATCGACTTCAACCATCCTTGAGCTACCAAAGGGTCAGTTGAACCATTGAATTCCTTAGGCTTCATCCTTTGAATCGCAGATACAGAGGCTCATGATTTGTTGCTGCTTGAATTCCTCTATCTTGCACTGGTTGTGCAGCCGGTGGATCAATGGGGACTTCCACTCTGTTGGCATTAGCTTGCAAGTTGTTAATAAGAGCCTGTTGTTGCTGAACTTGCCTCTGAAGTTGAGCCACAATTTCTACTAAATTATGCTCTGCCACCGCTTCATTTTCAACTTGTCCACGATCTATTCGTTGGTCTTGACGCAACTGCTCCATAACTTCTGCCAAGTTAGGTTCTGCAGCAACCTCATCTTCGACATGCACTCGGCCATTACCACGTCCTCAAACTGCACGTCCTCGAGCTACACGTCCTTGTCCACGTACCATCTTATTTTAGTCATCTATTAGTAGCAAAATTGTCAATAAGAGACTTTTTTTTTTTTTTTTTTTTTTTAAGATATCGAGTCAGGATTCAAACTTTCCATAAATAGAACATCACCTCACACCTCATAAATTTCTATTTAAAGAAATTAGTTAATTACTTACTTGAAGAAGTTTGAAGTGGATACGTGGCGATGCATGATAGGAAATAGGAAACCGCTCTGATACCATATCTGTAACGACCCTTCACGGACCGTTACAGTTGACTTCTTATTTAATCATTCATATCTTATAAAATTGCGGAAAAGATTAAGCTTAAAATAAAAATCTTTATATAACGGAAAATTTTACTTAGATAATTTTAGAAAACTCTAGAAAAATTTTTTTTTAAACTATATCAAAATTATACTTCATAATTAATATAAGTATATATATATATTTTTAAAACCCAACTCATGAAATAAAATTTAAATCCTTATGAAACATCCAATCAAATAATAATAAATTAAAATCTCAAAACTTCATTTGAAATAAAAAAAAAATGTCCATTTTATGATCGTTCCTCCCGTTTTCCTATCACATATCGTCCCGCTATCCGCTCCAAGCTCCTCCAACACTATATCTTACCCTTTCCTTTATTTGCAACATGAATTAACTTATATAAGCAAGGGCTTAGTAAGACACTTAATTCTCACAAAAGTAAATAAATATTTTTCTTTTATCATCATAAATATAAACATCATTTAAAAACTTTTTACTTTTAAAAACCGTCATATATTGGGCCCGGCATCGTACCATCATAGCGCGCTAGTCACGGAAGGGTTGAGGTAGCAAATCCCAAACCAACGGTGACAAAAGTCCGCTCACCGGACAACATCATCATCATCATCATCAAGGGTGTACAACGCCATTTTAAAACATAAAAATATATATTCATACCATATATATACTTTTTATCAAAACGTTTCATCAAAACGTCATCATAGGAGAAGTATTATTTAAGAACATCATAACATCATCATCAACATCAAAATATATACTTCTCAAATCTTTAATTCATGTTGCAGGTGAGAGTGTACTTACCTAAACGCCTCACTTAACATTTTCAAATTTTCCGATGGTGATGCGCGATTGAGGTCTCGGGTGCTCATCTTTAGAACCGTTCATGCCATGAATAATAAATATAATTAAATCAACAAAAACTCATAATAATACATTAAACACATCCATCATATCATAGCAGCACCTACAAGGCCTATTTCATCATTCAATAACATCAAAACACAAAAATTGAACACTTTCATGAAATTACAAATCTTCACAGAAACTGCCAATGAGACCTTAGTCCCTTCAAAAATTCATAAAAATTCATACAGGGCTTCAAATGATCTGAAACCAATTTTAAATGAAAGTAGACATCTATATCTTTCTAATGGTACCAAATTCGTAAAAAATGAAGACCGTTTGGACCCTCAAAAATAGTTTTGAAATTGATTTCTAAAGTTTTACCGAAACTGGCAGCCGGACCTTTGCCTATTTGAAAAATCATAAAACTTTACAGATGTCTCCAAATGATATAAAACTGATTCCAAATCAAAATAGACATCTATATTTTTCTAAAAATATCAAATTTGTTAAGAACGGAGGCTGTTTGGGTTTTCAAAAACAGTTTTGAAATCTGATCATTAAAATTTTACCGAAACTGGCAGTCCGACCTCTGCCTATTTGAAAAATTATAAAAATTCACACATAACTCCAAACGATATGAAACTGATTTCAAAAGAATATAGACATCTAGGGCTTTTCAAAAATATCAGATTTGTTAAAAATGGAGTCCATTTGTACCCTTAAAAACCGTTTGGAATTCTTACCTTAGAATCTGGAAATTCCAGTAGCAGTGTCAAATCCGAAAATAAATAGAAATATATGTAAAAATTATCATCACAATATTTATATAATTCATACACACACGAAAACAGCCCTAAGACATATTTCTAATATATAAAATTATTTAATCACCATACCAATGAAATCATAAATAAAGAATCAAAAACCCTAATTTCGTCTTGTTCACAAAATCAACCATATCGCCATTCTTCCAATCATCATTCGATAAATGTTTCTCATTCTCTCCTCAAACTCACATGAAAACACTCATCAAGAAAATCATCCAATCTCTCAAAGAATTCCAAACTAAAACAAATAGCAAAATCATCCTCATCATCAAATAATTCCGAAACATACCTTGAAATTCTTTGATTTTCAGTCTTGGAAGAATTTGGAGGCTTGGCGGAATTTTTTTGTTTTTGCTTTTTTTGTTTTTCTTCTGTTGGAGCGTGAGTGAAGGGCAAAGAGAGCAGACAAAGAGAATGGGAAAGAAGGGAAAGGGAGATTAGGGAAGTGAGAGAGAGTGAGAGGCAAAGAATGAGTGTTGAAAAAGAAAAAGGTAATTTGCCAACGTTGTGCATTCAAATGGGAAATCAATTGAAGGTTAATTGAATGTAATAATGAGACCAATTGAGTGCTGTCATCAAAGGCTAATTTTGAGCAAGGAAAACTGATGGTCAATGGGAAAGTTTGATGTCAATTAAGAAGATAAATGTTTCCCCTTTTTGTTTTTTTTGGTTTTTTTTTTTCCACGTTTTCCGATTGACATCCCCTCCCTTCATATTCTCCTTCAGATTTCCTATTAAACACATACATATAATATATATATATATGTACATATGTACGTTGGCAATCAATAACTTAACATATATATATGTATATACAAAGAAATATATACAATATAAAATAAAATATACTTACACATATAGTGTATATATATAAACATATAAAAAAGGTATATTTATGCTTTATATAACATACAAAAAAATGAAATGCAACAATTTCTTTATTACATATATTTTTAAGCCATCACACAAAATTATCAAATCATCATAAAAATTCATCAATTTGGCATGAACATTGTTCTAGCACGTCGAGTCCTCGTCGCGTCACCTGTGAAAAATAACTCAACATAACATTAGAATTAAGAAATTGCTATCTCATCGCATCACCCATTTTAATTCTAATGTTAATTTCCTAATCTTATTGCTAGTTAGCGTTTGGGGGTGTTACACTAACAAAATAAATAACAGTGATAACTAATCAAATTTAACACTTAGCTAAACTAGTTTAACACTATTATAATAACATAGTAATATGCATTTTGAATTTTCAAGATTACATTATTTTCAAAGTGTGCTACTATTGTTACCAAATTGGTCCGGGTACGTAGTACTTACGTTCTTTGGAAATTTTGCAAACAATGACACTCTTTTTGTCTTGAAGAAAATCAAAGTGGTTGTTAATAAAGCAAGTGTAGCAACTTGGATAATGTGATGAAAGATTAGATGTTTAATTTTAGCCCATTGCGGTGTTACTCCAGTTGTTAAACAGGGCTATGCTTCATTAACCTATTTGTCATTTTCCTATATATTCGTATTTAACATGATAGGCCTCCATGATACAGTTCTTTGAATCGCTTACCTTTGGATCTAAATTTTTCAATTTAAGTTAAATCTAAATCCAAATTTTCAATTTTCATGAATTCATACCACACTTATTTTTCTCCTACTTAAACACACATTTGAATTCCACAAAGTCAATTTGAATACAAAAACTCAAATTTAACTTATGATCCAAATTGATAATTAATTTTCTCCTTCCTAGGATTTAGCCTCCTGAGTTTTGCTTGAGAAGGTTTTTAATGAGGCTTGACTTATAGCTTGCAATGATTGCAAGTATATTTTAATGGTAATTTTACACCTAACTACACCAAATTGGTTTTTTGACACGGAAAAGAACAGTAGGAAAGGTTCTATATTTGGATTAAGAAATCCAACAGCAAGGTGGAACGAAGATCGAGAACTAAATTCTTCCATGAGTGACTTTAGTACTTCTCACGAAATCTTTTGAGAAAGATTCAAATGTTGTGAATTATGTTTCATATTTCGCGGCAAAAACTTTGATCTTTCCTGTAGTTTACACCAATCAGTCAACTTTGCCCAAATGTGACGGCAATTGACTTAAATAGCAGGAAATTTTTTTTTTTTTTTGGCATACTGTCTCTGCCTAAAACCATTAGTGTTCCTTTCTATCTTAAGGACTTCAGTTCTTTTTATTTGTCATTTTACTGACGATGGACCAGTGGTTCCACCAGTTGGAAGATAGAGTGTGAATCTCTCTTCAAATTGATCTCCTAGGAAATTTCAAGTGATGCACACAAATAGACAAAACGAGTAAAGAGGAAGAGTTTTATCCGGGGTAGTTTGATGAAACTTGGCATTATGTGATTTCACAGAAAGAAATTGAGATAGTGATGCACACAAATTGTATTTGGATAAGCTGGCAGAACTTAATAATTTAGAATATGACGTGATAGTTGACTCTGGAAAGAAAAATGTCATTGTGCTAAAAATGAGACGCATTTGAAGTTGCTTAAATAAGACTTGATTGGATCCAGCAACCTTGATCTCTCTTTAAGATAATGATTTTAGTGAGGCATCTATTAATGATTTATTATGCACTACAACAAAAGTTGGCTTAAACGACGGAGATTACACGACGGTTTTACAAAAACCGTTGTCTAAAACCTAATTACACGACATGTAAACCTGAGATTACACGATGGTTTATTGAAACCATCGTGTAATCTCAGAGATTAGACGACGGTTTCGGTAAACCGTCGTGTAATCCTTCTCTTAGTGAGGATACGATGATGGTTTTTTGCAAAAATCATCATCGTATATATGGCTTACACGACGGTTTCTGGCCGAAACCGTCGTGTAATCTTCTGAAAATTAATTTAAAATTTTGAAATTTTGTGTTTTGAAATTCGCACGTAAACCCTTAACTTAAATCTACTTTCCTCATCCTTTCTCATCATTTTCATCTTTCTCCCTCTCGACCACTCAAAGATTTCTCCTACCCACTATCTTCTTCGCCCGCTCGCCGATAGCATTGCCACCCTCCCCGCCGCTGCATTCCATCTTTCTCATTCTCCCGATGATGCCACCGCCGCCCTCCCCTCTTCCTCATTCGACCGTCGCCTGCAACGCCGCCATCCCCTCTCCCTCATTCTCCCATCACCCTCAACGCCGCCTTCCCCTTTATCTCCTTTTTCCGCCACCACCTCCACTGCTACCCTGTCTTCCCATCAAGGCCGTGACTATTTTGCATCAAAGAAAGGCAAGGTGACTTCCATATTGCTCAATTTCTTGTTTTCCAACAAAAATACGAACACACAATTCTTTGGTAACTTGCTTGGAGTGTAATTTGTGAATTTATTATTGTTCAATTTTTTTTATTGTTTCTCTTTGTAGACGAATCTTTTGTGCAATTTTTTGGCATTTTAAGATCTTTGTAGACAATATTATATGCATTTTTTTTCCACCCACCACATGCTCGATGAAATGTCAAAATGGAATTTCGTTTGGGTAATCATATGGAATTAGTTTCTAGTGTAGTATGCTCAGATTTTTTAACGTAATTGGTGAATGTGAATTTGATTTGATTAAATTGGCCCGCCATACTTGTTTTGTGTATTTGTGTTGCAATAAATATAAGTGAGTGTTGGAATAAAAAATGACACAAAATAAAGCTACTACAACAAAAAAAGCCCTTTAACGACATTTAAAAAATGTCGTAAAATGGATTCGACGACATTTTTGAAAAGGTCGCTGAAAGGGGGTGCCGTGAAAAGTATAATGTTTTAACGACATTTCCTTCAATGTCGTGATCTATGTCGTGAATTCTTTATCCTCGACATTAGAGTAATGTCATCTATTACTTTCCCGGTTGTATATTGTTACATATCACAACTGTTGAAAAATGTCGTGATTGGTGCGTATGATAGCAGTTTAGAAATGACATGATTTGTACATATTACAACAATTAAACAATGTCATGATTAGAAATGTTTTACAACATTGAAAGCATGTTTTAATAGAAAAAACCATAACATTGGATAAGTGTCATGTATTCTTGAATTATTAAAAAAATGAATTTCAATAAAATAAAATTTTATTGTTGATTATTTATAATTACATAGATATAAATTTTTGAATACGCGAATTATTAAAAAAATATCGCCCCAAATAATTTTTTATTGTTGATTACTTATAATTATAAATATAAATTTTGATTCATAATATTAATAAAAAGATTATTACATAATACAAAAAACAAAAATTCTTGAATATAGACATTTGAGACGTGGTTGTTTTCATAATTTTCTAAAAAAAAAAATATTTATATCCCATTTAGTTCAACCAACTACAAACATTTATGTTGTGTTTGGCATGGTAGAAAAGTGCAAGGAAGAGAAAATGAGAAGGAAAAATGGGTGGAAAAAAAAAAAGTATACTGTGACCCACAAATTTAATCCCTCTAAAAGTAGGAGAAAAACTAAAATCTACCCTATAACTATTAAAATTACATTTTTTATCCTTGTTTTTAAAGTAAAAGAATGTGTTTATAAAAATAAAATAGTAATTATACAACTTTTTTCTTTTCTCTTCTTCTGTGATACCATACAACATAAACGAAAAATAAAATATTTCATCTAAAATCTTTCCAAACTCTAAAGGAGTCCATTGGGCATAGGGGGCAACTATCCCCAGGCTGATACGAACCACGCCAACTTGTGACGAAACCCGTAATCTAAGAAGTCTCCGAGATTGTCTCTATGCTCAGGTTCGATTGGAAACCGCGCCCCATTGCTTGAATCGTGACACGAACCTTGGTATAGAAGACCGCGACCCAATGCCAACCCGCAAACAAGAACCTTGGTATTGTCGTAGACGCCACAAACGGTGCTGGAGAACCGTTTGATAAGTCGAATTTGAACGCCACAAGACAAAATCTTGATAAGTTCGATTAGTTCAACAAGAACTGAGAGATAAATCACAAGAGTGAATAGAATGCCAAAAGTTTTTATTGATCTAAAAATAAGGCCTATTTATAGGCTGAGAATTACAATAATATTCCTAGAATATGCTAAGCTAAAGAAAAGGAAACTAACATAACAATTTTAGCCTAAAAATAAAAAAGGAAAGTAACTTAATTGTCTGGCTTTATTTTCCAGCCATTTACACCCATTATTAAGAAAAGGAAACTAACTCATTCTTGCCCAATTAAGCCAAAAACGTGGAAAACTAAATAGAGAATCAATCAGCTTGGTTCAAACCAATCAAATCCTCCAAAATACACCCCCATTTGCATGGATTGCATGGCTGACGTGGCTTCTTCAATTACATGGTTGAACTTGAATTAAATTGACTATTTGAGCTCTATTTGTTGATTCCACGCATGTAGACTTGTCATCCTCTATCACAATGTGTTGCGCTAAAGTATTTAAAGCCTCCTTAAACCTCTTTACCCGCGCTCTTGTAACTGGACCAACACGAACTAGAATCGGATCCTTGGCCTTATCACAGGCGCAAGGCAACTTCGCACCCCCAGGTTGAGTTGCAAGTCCCTAATCACCGTTGTCATCTCTCAATTGCGAGTCTTTAGTTGTCGTCGCTTCACGACCCTCTGGTTGCCATTCTCATATAAAGGAAAAGACAAACAAAGGATTTAGAAACAAAGCTAGAATTAAAGAGGAAAAACACATATAAATATATATTAATAAAACATTTTATGAATATAAAATAAATATAACTGTCCAAATCTTAATGCATCTCTAATTCATAATTTCCCAAGCAATTTGAATTTAGATGGTGTACTGTTTTAAAACAAATTGAGATACATCATTTATTTATGTAAATATCTCTATATATATTTTTTATGAACAATCCTTAAAAATAAAGATAATCCTAACTACTATATAACTTTAAATTCAAAATATTAAAATCAACTAATCTAATCCTATTTGGATTCACTATTGGTAATTCAACCGAGCTAAATATTTTATTTTCTATGTTTCTTCTATACACATATAAATTACATCTTTTTTTTTAATAATAAAACACACTTGGAGCTAAAAAATAGTCATACAATATCAATTCACTATCTAACTTTATTATATTCACCACCAATGTTATATACTGTATTATTTCTTTTTCTTAAGAATCCTTCCCCTAGTTATTTAAATTTTCTTCCTCACATTTTATTTTTCATTTTCACCTAATATTTTAAATAAAAAAGCACCTCTTCTCATCATTTATCCACTTCTATCAAACACTTTTGTTTTTTTTTATCTTTCTTCTTTTAGAAAAGTTTGAAAAATAATATACAATATTTCTCTTTTGAATTACTTTTTTTAAATGCTCTTTAATATATATATATATATATATATTATATATTTGTCCTACATTTCTTATGTTCTTTTCAATTTTATTTACTTTTAAAGTAAAAAAGTTTCAATCAATTTTTTTTTTTAAAATATCCTTAAAAAAAAAAGCCATTTTAATCTACCAGATCCTTCTCAAACCTCATAGCTAAAGAGAAATAATGATAATACTAAGAACGGAACTCCCAAAACCGATGTCTTAGGCGCATGAAAAAAAAAGAAGAAAGAAGCGCGCCAAAACAAGCAGCTTTCTAGTGCCCGCCAAAACAAGCGCACCAAAACGTCAGTGGGATGATCTCTCTTAGTATTCCCATCCTCTTTCTAAACTTTCTCTGATCATATGCGAAAAAGGTGGAGGAAAACCACCCACCCTGAAATTGAAAGGCCACGATTGAAGCTATCGCCATATACGACTGGTGGCAGTCGCACACAACACAACACAACACAAGTGATAAGAACCACGCCAATATGCTGATGAAACCCGTTATCAATAAAAAAAAAGATACCAAGACCGTTTCTACTTCAGATTTGGATGGAAATCACCGGGACCCGTTGCTTATATCGAAGCAAGAACCTTGGTATATTGAAGACGCCACAATCAAGGATGGAAGGCTTGATTGATAAGTCGGTTTTACACTCCACGGAAGATTCCGATAAGTTCGAATAGTTCGTCAAAGAACTAAAGAAAGAATTCACCTTTTCAGAAAAATGATTATCATCCTCTCCATTAAACATGAAAATGCCTATTTATAGGCTAAATTACAATCAGAAAATCCTAAGGAAATTCGTCCAAAAATCAGAGGGAAATTGCCTAAAACTAGAAAAGGGAAAGTTGACAAATTCAAATGTAGTAACTAACCCTAATTCACCCTAAAATAAAAACCAACTAAAAAGGAATGTTTTAATGGCTGATTATCAGCCAATTACATGCCCAAAACTTTAAGGGAAAGAGCAATAAATTCGTTTTTGACAACTTGCACAAACAGATCAGCCACATGTGCCAAAAATGGGAAAGTTTCTGAAATTCTTCATTAGCCTAGATCATGCCAAATTCGTGGACTCTTCTAGAATCTAGATCAAATTGATGCACCTTTGAGGTTGACGTGGGCCTTGGTCAATGGGCTTGCACAAATTGACTTGATTCCGAATTTCATAAATCAGCCCATTTAATGCTTCCTTGAATTTCTTAGCACGGGCTCTTGTAATTGGACCAACAGGAACTTGAATTGGGTCAGCTACCTTCCATGCATTTGAGCTCTCCATGTCTCCATCACTGATATGCCCTTCACAATGAAATTCGTACAGTACATATAGTTGTTTCCCTTTGTGGATTTTCAGTCCCTAATTACCCAAGGAATTTCGACAATTCACTAAGCCAAAAAGGGAAATAACCATTCTGAAGAAAATAAACATAAAGCAAATAAGGTAAGTTCCCTAAATGGCTGAAAAGCATTACAATATTCTAAAATAAAGTAAACTAAATAATAATTCAGTTAATAACTGATTCTTGTCACCAATTGTTGCCTCAAAACGGAAAAAAGTGTCGGCTATTGATCTTGCAAACGTGATTACTCGGTCTCTTCTAGTACTTGAATCACGCATTTGTTGGGCTGCTTGTCGCTTGTAATTCCCTCAATGGGCCTCCACGCAATAACTTGAGAACAAGTTGCTCGAATCAGCCCAATAAGTGCATCTTTGAATTTCTTCGCGCGAGCCCTCTTAACCAGACCAATGGGAACTTGAATTGGATTTGAATATGTCTCATCCCACGTGCTCTTGCCTGTGCTACCGACGTCCTCATCAACTTTGATAGTTTAAGAATTGTTTTTCTAGTTGTTTCTTTATATTTTCATCTATTTCTAGCTCATTTATTTTTACCTGAGTCCAATATTTGTTGGCATAATGACCTATTTTCCCACATTTTTGACATACAGGCGCTCTTTCTTAAGATCCTTTTTGTCTCTTTCCTAGGCTTTATCGTATTTTTTAAAAACTTTTCTTTTATTTTTCTTTGCCTTTTGTTTTTGAACAGGGACTTTTTCATAAGCCCTTTTCTTTTTCTTTTGAAGACCAGTGACATTTTGGCTATAGCCAAATTGTTCACAAAAATCTCCAAGAGTTTGTTTGCCCATTAAACGCTCTTTCTAAAGCTGTCTTTTAAGCTTGATGTCATTGCATAGAGTTAACCCTTCAGCAACGACTTCAGCGACTAAGGGTGGAATATGGAATATTATCATCATGTTTTAATCTAAGTCTGGTTCTAACCCTTTCAGCAAATAAGGGTGGAAATCCTGATAAGAATTTTTTTTTCCAAAAATCTTGGTTGCAATCTTCTCTTGTTAATACTTTAGACAAGAATACATCTTTATACCATTTATAATGGGATAAAGTTGGACATTTGAGGTTCAGGAGTTGTTCCTGACTTCTGTCAAACTGTATTCTAGTGGATCCTATAAAGTGTAATAGGATCGTATAAACTAGAGTGTTTACGATGTCTGGCTCAGTAACGTTTGGATTTTCTAGTTTTACCCTAGTGGCATTAAGGATAGCAGTCTTTTTGTTGAGGTGTGATATAATGATCCCACCATCCTTGTAACTGCCCAGTAAATCCTGTAATAATAGCAAACGATGTATCAGCATCGCTATTACCGTTGCGCTTACATGCCGAAGCATATATCATCATATCTTTAATGACTCTCAGGATTTGATATTCTGAAAGACCATCAATATTCCACTCGACAATGGACTTTCCATCATAAGAAGTTCCATGCCAAATTTCGTCTTCATATTGAAGGTCCACGGGTCAAGGCCTAGGATAATAAGGCTTAATTTCGGGTTGGCTATAATTAGCTTTATATTGTAATTTATTAATTGCTTCACAACCGAAGAACGATCACTCTTGTGAGCATACAGAGAGAAAGTGAGAAAAAGAAAATGAGTGAAGAAAAATCAAGAGTGGGAGTGCAGAGAGAGACTTCGGCCAGTGAGAGAAAAAAAGAAGAGATGGCCGAGAAAAAGGAGAGAAAATTGAGAGAACTGAAAAGAATACATAACAAGTCCATGAGAGAAAAGAAGAGCGAAAAACAGACTTTTTTGCGAGAGGCGGCGAGATTAAAAGGGCGATGTTTTTAAATCAGCCAATGATTGTACTTTTGTACAAAGAGGCATTTTTAAACACTAATGAGCTTGACCTTGCATTGCCTAGTTCTGTTGTTTCTCTATTGCAGGAATTCGATGATGTATTTCCGGACGAGGTGCCTGATGGTTTGCCACCAATTCGGAGAATAGAACATCAGATAGATTTTGTACCAGGCGCTTCAATCCCAAAACGACCGGCTTATAGAAGCAATCCCGAGGAGACAAAGGAGCTTGTTAGTGAGTTGATGAAAAAGGGGAACGTGAGAGAAAGTCTGAGCCCGTGCGCCGTTCCGGTCTTACTCGTGCCAAAGAAGGATGGGACATAGAGGATGTGCGTAGATTGCAGAGCCATTAACAATATCACAGTAAAGTATCGTCATCCTATACCTAGATTAGATGATATGTTGGATGAATTACATGGTGCTTCTGTTTTCTCGAAAATTGATTTGAAAAGTGGGTATCATCAAATTCGCATGAAAGCGGGAGACGAGTGGAAGACGGCCTTTAAAACAAAACAAGGTTTAAATTAGTGCTTGGTAATGCCTTTTGGCTTAACCAATGCGTCTAATGAACCATGTTTTACGAGCATTTATTGGCAGGTTTGTTGTTGTGTATTTTGATGATATACTAATTTATAGCAAAGACTTAAACCAATATGTAGTGCATTTAAAATCTGTTTTGGATGTGCTTAGAAAGGAAAAATTGTATGCTAACCTCAAGAAGTGTACTTTTTGCACATATAAGCTTGTGTTTCTTGGTTTTGTTGTTAGTGCTGAAGGTATACAGGTCGATGAAGAGAAGGTGCGATCCATCCGGGAGTGGCCGAGTCCAACTAGTGTGAGTAACGTACGGAGTTTTCATGGACTTGCTAGTTTTTACCGGTGGTTTGTCAAAGACTTCAGTACTATAGCTGCACCACTGACTAAAGTGATCAAGAAGGACGTTGGGTTTAGATGGGGAGAAGAGCAAGAAAGGGCATTCCAGTTAATCAAGGATAAGTTGACCAATGCTCCATTGTTATCTTTACCTAATTTTTCCAAAACTTTTGAGATTGAATGTGATGTTTCAGGTGTTCGAATTGGTGCCGTTTTGATGCAGGATAGGTGACCAATAGCATATTTCAGTGAGACGTTGAACGGGACAGCTCTTAATTACCCAACTTATGATAAAGAGTTGTATGCGTTGGTCCGGGCGTTAGAGACGTGGCAGCACTACCTATGGCCTAAGGAGTTCGTGATTCACACCGACCACGAGTCCCTGAAACACTTGAAGGGCCAACATAAGCTGAACAAGAGGCATGCTCGTTGGGTGGAATTCATAGAGACGTTTCCGTATGTCATTCGCTACAAGCAAGGTAAGGAAAATGTCGTTGCGGATGCGCTCTCTCGCAGGTACGCGTTAATCTCAACTCTTGATGCTAAACTGCTGGGTTTTGAACATATTAAGGAATTATATGCCGATGACCGTGACTTTAGTGCTGAGTATCAAGCTTGTGAGAAATTTTCTAGTGGTAAGTAATTTAGGCATGAGGGATACCTGTTTCGGGAGAATAAATTGTGCGTGCCTAATTGTTCAATAAGAGATTCGTTAGTGAGAGAATCCCATGGGGGCGGGTTAATGGGGTATTTTGGAGTTGAAAAGACCCTAGCTGTTTTACAAGAACATTTCTATTGGCCGCATATGAGACGAGATGTTGATAGGCTTTGTGATTGATGTGTAACTTGTAGGCATGTTAAATCAAGAGTGCAGCCCCACGGTTTGTACACCCCTTTGCCAATACCTAGTGAACCTTGGACTGATATCTCAATGGACTTTGTGTTAGGTTTCCCTAGGTCTAAACGGGG
The DNA here is from genome assembly GCA_008635985.1 of Ficus erecta. Taxonomy (NCBI): domain Eukaryota; kingdom Viridiplantae; phylum Streptophyta; class Magnoliopsida; order Rosales; family Moraceae; genus Ficus; species Ficus erecta. Next base: position 504,398 of record BKCH01000153.1, on the reverse strand, counting down.
AAGGGATTCGGTATTTGTGGACGTGGTTTTTCAAGATGGCACAATTTATTCCGTGCCACAAGACAGATGATGCTTCCAATGTTGCTGATTTGTTCTTTAGGGAAATTGTGAGACTTCATGGTATGCCTAGGACAATTGTTTCTGATAGGGACACCAAGTTCTTAAGCTACTTTTGGAAGACTTTGTGGGCTAAGTTAGGGACTAAGTTGTTGTTTTCGACTACTTGTCACCCTTAAACCGATGGTCAAACAGAAGTTGTGAATAGGACCTTGTCTACCTTGTTGCGGGCTATCATCAAAAAGAACATCAAAACTTGGGAGGAATGTTTACCACATGTTAAGTTTGCTTATAATCGATCTGTACATTCTGCTACTCAATTTTCACCGTTTAAAATTGTTTCTGGTTTTAATCCTTTAACCCCTTTGGATTTAATGCCATTACATTTATCTACGCGTGTGCATTTAGATGGAAAAAGAAAAGTTGAACTTGTTAAGCAGATACATGAGAAGGCAAGACTCAACATCGAGCGACGGACCAAGCAATATGCCAAACAAGCCAACAAAGGGCGTCACAAGCTCGTCTTCGAGCCCGGCGATTGGGTGTGGTTCCACTTACACAAAGAACGGTTTCCGGAACAAAGAAAGTCTAAGCTGTTGCCTAGAGGGGACGGTCCTTTTCAAATCCTTGAAAGGATCAATGATAATGCGTACAAGTTAGACTTGCCAGGTGAGTATGGTGTAAGTGCCACCTTTAATGTTTCTGATCTAAGTCCTTTTGATGCAGGCGACGATTTGAGGACAAATCCTTCTCAAGAGGAGGGGAATGATGAGGACTTCGGCAGCACAAGCAAGAGCACGTGGGATGAGACATATTCAGATCCAATTCAAGTTCTCATTGGTCCGGTTACGAGGGCTCGCACGAAGAAATTTAAAGATGCACTTATTGGGCTGATTCAAGCAACTTGGTCTCAAGCTATCGCGTGGAGGCCCATTGAGGGAATTACATGCGACAACCAGCCCAACAGATGCGTGATTCAAGTACTAGAAGAGACCGAGTAATCACATTGCGAAATTACCCGCTGTTACTTTCCTGTTTTGAGTACTTTCCCGTTTTGAGGCAACAAGTGGCAACAAGAATCAGCTATTGACCTAATTGTTGTCTAGTTTCCTTTTCTTTTAGAATATTGTAAGGCTTTTCAGCCATTTAGGGAACTTACCTTATTTTCTTTACCTTATTTGCTTTAGATTGGGTGTTTCCCGTTTTGGTTTATTGACTTGCCCAAAATTCCATGGGCAATTAGGGACTGAAAATTCACAAAGGGAAACACCTATATATTGTACGAATTTCATTGTTTGAGCAGAACAGTTGACATAGAAATTGAGATTATAATTCTCTTCGGTTCTTAAACGAATTTTTTGAACTTATCGGAGAATTTCGTGGCGTTCATAAACTTATCAATCAGTCCATCCATAGCTGATTGTGGCGTCCTCATATACCAAGATTCGTGCTTCTTGTTAGGCATCGGGTCGCGGTTCCATTCAAAGCCGTTTAGGATTCGATCTTGGAGACCAATTTGGTTAGGGTTGTGTCAGTTCTTGGCGTGGTTTGTATCAAATCCCTTAATTTTCAGCCTATTACATGCCAATAAAGAAAAGGAAACAGTCAAAGAACTAAAATAGGAAAGCGGAAGTAACCAATGTGCCCAAATCAGATTTCCTTCCCAGCAAATGCGCCCAAATCCAAATAAGGAATGTGAATAATAATTCAGCTTTGATTGGCAAATCACTTTCCTTTTGTTGTAGCTTGAAATCGGAAGAGATGCCGGAAAAGGAAAGTAAGTACAGATTCTCCTATTGACTTTCATGAACTTGAATCATGCTTGTTAAGGGCTAGTCAACTCGTTCATCTCCCTCATTAGGCCCCCACATGCATGCTTGAACTTCTATGCTCGCGCTCTCGTAACCGGTCCAATTAGAACTTGAATTGGATCCTTTGAAGCTGTGTTTTGATTTGCATCAGAATTTGTCTCAATCAGTGAAGCTGTACCATAACCAAAAAAAACTTTCCATGTTTTGCAATTGTTGTTAACAATCGTGGATTTTGCCTCACGGGCCACTATCTCATTATTGAAAATCGTCTTCTTTAAGGGCAATACCAAATCCAACATTATCAAGAGTAGAAATATTTACAACCGAATCATTTTCTTTCTAGATATTACATATGTATCCAGTGTAGAAATATTGGATATGTAACAAACGAAGTTGCAGATTGTAAACTTGCGCAGAAGTCAAGCTAACAAAAAATGCTAGTTAACATTTTGGAAAAAGAGAAAAGTCCCAAAAACTTTGGATAGGGATGGCAATAAGGCGAGGTGGGTATGCTTTCCTCACTCTCATACTCACCTCCTTTTTTGCCATCATATCTGCCTCCATACCCACTTAATTTAATGCAGGTGTAGGACGGGAGTTCCCATTGACGGTGTTATACTAATACCTAATCCATTAAACCATTTAGAACTCTTCAAAAAAAAAATTAAAAAATCAAAACAAATTACCTTTATGTTTTCATAAAATTTAGCAACATAATTACAAGTATAACTGAAGATCAAACTGAAATCATTAAAAAAAAAAATCCAAACTTCAGTAATTAACAAACTAAATCCATAAAGCAATCTAAAACATTTAAACACAAAATATTATTCTCCTTCTTTGGCTGTTATAGCCCTTTTTGTCGGCTTCAACCTTCTTCAGTCGCAATATGTAGTTTAAAAAAAATATATCAAGGTTATGGTTAATTTCCATTTTTTTCGTCTTTGAAGGTGTTTCTAGTTTTGTATTTCGAAAAAATAAATTAAATTTTTAATTTTTAATTTTTAATAATATATTTTATAATGGTGAATAGTGTAGGTGTGGACCCGCCCCGCACCCGACAAGGGTTAATCTTAATCCACATATCTGCCTCTATATACTCATATTGTATTTTCATCTCTGCCCGTAACAGGTACCCACACCCATAGGAAAAAATTGTCATCCCCAACATTGGACGACTAATACCAAAAGAGTTCAGCAAGGTTGTATTGAAGCTAATACTAGGTATACACCAAAACTTAATTGGTCAAAAAGAGGTAACTTTTTTGCGAGAAGGGTAAGAGGTTGTTAAGTAACTATAGAGTTGGTATGCACCAACTGCAAAAGCCATGTAAGATTTTAAAAACATGTACAAAAAGGAAATAGAAAACACATTAATTCATTTTTTTTTTATTTTAGTTTTTCTCTGTGGGTAAAGACTATGATAGAATCTCATTTAAAAATCTTATCAGTAGAGCTCATTTTATAGACCGTTCGATGAATTTTAATGGCTTAGATGTTATTTGTGTTTAATAATTACAATGTATCTTAGCATAAAGTATTATATACTAAAAAATAAAAAAAATCAAAATAAATTTAAAAAACAAAAAAAACCGGTGAGCCCCCACCCTCCTTGGCCAAATCCCGCCGGCCTGCGACATAGATCCCCCCACCAGTGAGCCGCCACCCCCGCACTCCCAACTCTCCCTGACCAGATTACGAAATTGCCCAGCAACCTTCAACCGAAATGGACTCACCCCCACATGAAGACAAGCCCCTCCCTCCCTCCTGACCACGGCAAACCCCCGCCCGACCTCGGCAATCCCCCCACCCCCACACCCCTGCCCGGATGACCAGCGACAAGCCCCCACGCCAACATCGAGCCCCGCAACCATCCACCAGTGAAGCTTGGTTTTTTTTTTTTAATTTCTTTTTAAAATTGTTTAAACATTAACTCTACCGATAGAGTATATAAAAAACGTTGTACCACAAACTTGTCATTTCTCTGTTTAAAAAATAAAAAAAATAAAAAACATACCGTCTTTTTTCTTACTACCATCGTCCTATTTGTGATGCTTCTACCTAGCATATAATCTGAACAAAAAGTACAATGGAAAAAATATCATTGACTTCTGGGTTTTAATTTGGTCCTTATTTATTGGCTAACGGCTTTGATTCGTTGGACCTTTTTTTTTATTTTATTATTATTATTATTATTTTTTAACGATTGAACTTGGTTTTGTTGAAATAATTATAAATATGCATTTTTCCTATGACAAAAAGAGTCAACAAACCTGCTGCAGAGTTGGCACGTTTGATACTAAGATTTAGATTGTAGAATTTAGATTTGGATTGATTGTACGTTTATCGAGACATTTGAATTGCTTGAATTAAAAAGTGTAAAAACTTAAAACGCGTTAGGAAAAAAAAATCAATATGGAACTTGTTTCGTTCGTCTCGAAATTTTATGTAATTAAAAAAAAATCATTTCATTTGGACTTGTTTATGAAAAGTTATGGACTTTTAAAGTTTGAGTCACAAAACTGTGTTAATAATAAAGCTGAAGGAAAAAGATAAAAATTAAATTATAAAAGTAGGGTTTGGTTTGGAGGTCCAAACACCCGCTTAGTATGTTAAAGCTGGTTTCATCACAAAATATTATACAAAATCTATGTCACTCTCACCAATAACAGTCGTGTTTGAAAAGAACACAAGAATTATTTACTTAAACAAAGAAACTTATCTAAATACTGAAATTCTTTACTGCACAGAATCTTCCATGCCCCCAACAAAAATTAAAAAGGAACAATAAAAAAAATTTAAAAAAAAAACCAAAAAAAAAAATTGTAACTTTACAATCATTTACCAATTAAATTAAGTACGAAACCATCTAATCATAGTCATCAACAGTAAGCCAGCCACTTGACTCCTCACCTTCTGAATCTTTCTCCTGGGACTGCCTTGCTTTTTGCTTGCCACTTTGGGCCTCTGGACTTCCACTTAACTGAACCCAATCACTGGATTCACTACGCGGAGAAGTTCTAACGTCAGGCATTCTCCGACTGTCTGATAATCGACGAGAGAGTTCACTGTCATCGTCCTCTAGATCACTGAATGATATATCATCTTCAGTTTCAAACTTTACATTGGCGGCTGAAGAGTTAGCCGATTCATCAATTCCCTTGTCCAAGCACTGCTCGGTACTAGCTTTATCTGAAACTTCAGACTTCGATTGATCGTGTTCCGAAGATGGATTGTCACGCCCTTGTGTCTGGCTGACTTGGATATGGTCTTGAGACATACTAGGCAACTTGGAGTTCTCAGAGGTATCGATTTGTGAGTCTCTGGTGTTCTGAAGTTTCTGCAGAAGCACATCTCTTGCTTCAACAATCTACAGAGAGAAGAAGAGAGAGAGAGGGCGCTTTAAAAGAATTGTACACGAGAGACCTTTCCATAAAAACTGTGAACTGGAATCCAAAATAACAATAAACACAGATTCTCGCCCGCCCCAAATAAATAATTTCAACGGATCAGTGAGATATTTTTCATTCCACACTTTTAACAGATATGAGGAAGGAAAGTCATAACTCTTCACGGAGTCAAAGAAATAGGTTAATACCCACATAACCCATCCTCTTTCTTTGTCAGCTTTCGAGGAGGACAAGTCACACCCGAGACTCTACAATGAATTGTTTGTTCTGGAGGAAGAAATCATACATTTCTAACATCCAGTTTTAAGTTGCATTAAATAAACGTAAAAAAACACAAATGCATGTAGAGACCGGGAGGGAGTATATAGTTGGTGTGATAGAGAATGAGAAAGGCACCGTAAAGTTTACCCGACCAATAACCCGAAGAACTAGATATCAGTGAATTTATATATATATATATATATATATAAATATAGTGAAATCAATCTCGAATTAAGAATGACACAGCAAGAACTAATAAGAATTATCATGAATACAAATAATACGGAAAATAATGAGATACGTAAAGAGAAAATCTCACATCAGGAGTTGATAGAAGCTCTGAATCATTTCCACTTAGTCTAGGAACCAGCAATATGAAATATATCATCCAAAATACATCCTCTCTCATGGAATTGCAAAGTTTTAGCCGAAGTGCAGCAAAGTCAGGAATCAACTGTTCAACAGTCGAGGCATGTTCTCTCTGTGCATCAGACATGCTGAATTCTACAGTAGAAGAACCAAATGATTAAAAACCAAATCATCGTCATAAATCCTATTATTAACATAAATTCCCATTTCTTTCAGTGGGAAGTAATGAATTAGCAAGTTTTACACACGAGACTTTATTAAAGGTGAAAAAGATGGAAAAGTAATGCACGACTGGATGTGTAAGTTGTATCAGAATGTTTAAGACAACAAAGGGCGCTTAAAAGGCATATGCAACAACGATAGCCATAGCATAAGTATATATTAATTTGGCACCGCTTTAAAAGCTCCTGCATTTTGATGATCTACCAAGGAGGTTCCTTGACAGTCCAAGATTTTTGGAGAGAACAAATTTACTCTTTAAGATCAATTCTAGTAGCGTCTCATGTACATGTATTAGCAAATGCAATATAGAACAAGCTTCACAAAAAGCAAGAACACAATGTCCAAAGACAAAGGGGTGAACTTTCACATTATCGTAAAGCAAAGATTCCTTAAAAGCCAAAGGATTATTCAGTCACTGTGATTAAGCTCGAGCTGATTTCAAAAAACAGAGCAAACATAGAAATGATAAGTGAAAAATGCGGTGGGATTTATCAACTGCAACACCATTGCCCATCATCACTTTGCCTCATCACCAAGCAAGATTACTTTCTATTCTCTCTTTTTTTGAAGGATTACAAAGTCTAAAAACATTAAATGCTAGAATGAAAAACAACGTACATTAGTCGGTATATCAAGGAATCTGTGAGCTGCCAATTAAGACCTATATTGGACCACTGAGTACGACAAACAAAGGCCAATGAAAGTTTGTTCTTCCTTTCTTAACTCCCAAACTTATGGCATTTTTACTTACGAAGAATGCGGGAATATGAGTCCAACCATGTCTACTTGCCCACTTTTATCCTGGAATGGGAGCCGGACTGCATGGGTTAAGTACACGCATGATTGAGATTTACAGTAATTCGATTTTAATTCCTAGAACCCAAGTAAATAATTATTCCATCTTTAAATCCCGCCACACCAATCCTACTCGGTTCGAATACCGCTCACTGTAATTATGCGTGTGTAAATAGACCAGTAATTAGAACTAAACCCAAAAAACAAAAACTATTTAAGCGATTATTTATTCTTACACTTCCAAAAGTACGAACTTTAACCAGAATTTCAATTAATAAAAGGGAGAGATTACAATTATCAGGGAAAAAAAAATTAGTGAACGATTAAATTAATTTTTACTTAAAAGTACGAACATTTATCAGCATTGCATTTAATGTAAACGAAAAATGACGACAACTAAAAAATAATAATAATAAAGAATTACAGCAGAGGATTACCATGATCGAGTCGTAAAGGAAAATCGGTCCAACATTCAGGTCGCTTTGAAATCTGAGCCACGAATTGAAGAACATCATCGGTAACCCCTGGAATACCATCTTCTTCTTCTTCTTCTTCTTCTTCAATTCGCGATTCGTCCTGAAACTGCAAGAAATTCGAAGCGAACCGAGAGATACCACTGACCGCGCTGCTGCTGTTACTCGAAAGAAGCGTGAGGCCGCTCTTGAAGCTGCCGCCGATCTCCGCCAGATCGTTCCGTATTCCGATCAGAGCCTCCGACTCCGCTTCCGCTTCCGCCTCCAATTCCGGCGAATCTCCATCGGCGGCGGTTGGAGGAGGGGGAGGAGCGAGAAACGCCGCCACGCCGCGGAGTTGGCGGCCGATTGTCTGCCCGAAAACCGACAAGTCCTCCTTCACGCCGGCGGGGCTGGTCGCCGGCGACTCTGACGTGGACGCTTGTGGATCGTCGGATTGAACCGATTTGAAGAGCCAAGACATTTTTTTTTTTTCCAATTTTTTTCTACTTTCAGGTTTGGGAATCAGAGAACTGTCCGGGAGATAACATTAGAGAAAATCGGATTCCGAGAAAAAATATATATATACGTACATAAATAGGACACACACCTATAAGAACTAGATGAAGCACTCTTTCTTTCTTTACTTCTTTCCGAATTTGGTTTTCTGAATTTCGTTCTCTCTTAAATTCTTGGGTTTGTGCTTTAGATTTCGATTTTGGTGTCCCCCTTTTTGGTGTTTTTGGTGCGTTTGTTTTATTTGATTGATTAAGTAATTTCATGTTAACTTCCACCACCACCAAACACCCCCCCCCCCACAAAACAAAAAAACCCAAAATTATTATTATTATTTTTAAAATAGATTAAGGACATATTTGATACAATTTTTATTTTTACTTTTACTTCTAGTCAGTAGAAGTAGACAAGCAAAAGTTATGGTTTCTCAGTAAGTATTTGGAATCAAAGAGTTTTTTAGATCAAAATGATTTATAAAGTATTCTAATAAATACTAAAAATGTTAAATGAAGTTTATAATGTCTAATTTAAAATTTTTTACAAATTTTAAAGTATACTCAGAAGAATTTTTGTCAGAAGTCACATTTTTTGACTTTGACAGGAAGCACTTCTGGAGACTGAACACATCATCCAAACACTTACAAAAGCTGTTTTTAGACCTAGGAAGCAAAAACAGCTTCTAAAAAGCTCTACGAAACAGAACCCTAAGCATGTCTTTGGTTCTCAGGTGTCAACCTACGTTTTTCATTTTTCTGAAAAATCAACAAAAAATATAATTAGTTTTTGAAAAGACAACAAACTTCAACTTAAAAATATAATCTCAAACCTTTGTTTTAAATAAATTCTTTGCGGTGTAGACAATATGAGATCGCCATATAGGTTGTTTATATATTATTTTCTTTTTATAATTCTACCAGTCTAAATCATGTGTTATGCACATATTAGACATATTTGAGAGAATTAATTTGAATAGGGAGAAGTTAATTTAGTAATCTGTATTATTAAGTAAAACTATTGTTTGACTTTATTGTATTATTAATTTGGTGAATTTCACTCTACCATGTTACTTATTCCTTTTATTTTATTTTCCACATTATTAAAAAGCAAATAATAATAATAATAAGAAAAATACTAGGAACACTAACTTTAATCACAACTTTTGAATACCAATCTATATAGCATATGAGTTGTCATATTTTTAATATTGAGTATTTTTAAAGCATTACATCATCAATTGATTACATTTATCAATGAAAATATGAACATGAGTTGGTACTCAAAAACTTAGGATTAAAGTTAGTATCACTTGCATTACTCTAATAATAATTAAAATAATAATAAGAGTTAATTATCAGGACCGGTCAACCGCATAGAGGCAAAGAGCCTGCAGGGACCTTGTTTCGATTCGATCAGTCTTATTTTGATGTTTTAAATTTAAATAACGATGTTTTAAATCCTAATATATATTTTCACAGTTTGCACGCAAATCGAGCAAAATTAATATTTTAATACAATATTATTAAATCACACTAATTAAGGTCCGAAGTTTAATTTAATTAGGTTTAAATTTATGTCAGATACTTAGGTTATTTGTGTGACTTGATTTAAGATTTTGGTAACCGAAGCGAGGAGTCTTAGTATACACGAAGTTATCAATAGACTAATGTTGATGCCCAAAAATTTGACACGGCTTAGGCTTAACCACATCTTGCAATGTGGGCCAAAAGCGGTATGTGGACCCAAGCCATGGTTCGGGGATCTTTGGGTGAGTTATGGTTTGAAAGGCCAAGGAACATGAATGAGCCCATTTATTAAGTCCAATTAAACTCTTGGCCGACTTTGGAGCCTTTTAGTAAATGAGTAATTAGAATAATATGGATTGTAGAAAACCTAGAAATACCCCAAATACTTAGTCTAAGTGAAGCCTACAAAGCCCATTAAACCCAATAAAAGCCGAAAAAATATTCCTATAATATTCTCTCTCTCCTCTTTCAGATGAGAGGTTCAAGTTTTGTTGCTCTAGGAATTAAATATTCACTCTTTCGGAAAGTCTTCCCCTGTTGAAGTCTTTCTTCACCTCCAAAGCACCTAAAAACGTTCACCCAAGGTAGTAGAACAGCCACCCAACTATCTCCCTAGGCAACCATTACCAAGGCAACTGATGCAAATCATAGCACAACTTCAAGGGATCCAATTCAAGTTCCAATTGGGCCGGTTACGAGAGCTCGAGAAAATAAGTTCAAAGATGTACTCAACGGGCTGATTCAAGAAGTTTGAACTCAAGCAAATTCGTGGAGACCCATTGAGCATGATCCACGTGTTTAACAAAGATGCATCAACATGATTCAAGTTCTAGAAGAATCCGGCCAAGGCTAAGTTTAATTTTAGCAAGTTAAATTAGGATGTTTAGGAATATTCTTTTGACTTGATTGTAAGGCTTGCATGCCAAGTTATTTACTTTCCTTTATTTGTTTAGGCCTTTTGACTTTTCATGGGCATTTATGACTGATTAAAAAAAGTCATTTAAAAACTTCAAACTTTCCTTTTCTAGTGAAGGTGTGAGATCAGCCAATTAAAGGGCTGATTATTTTCTTTTTTTTTTTTCTTTTAGGCAAGTAAAACTTTTAATTACAAGATTTTAGCCTTAATTAGGATTGGTTCTTTGACGAACTATTCAAACTTATCGGAATTTTCCGTAGCGTTTACCATCGACTTATCAAACGGATTTCCACCACCGTTTGTGCCGTATTTTTTATACCGAGGTTCTTGTTTCACATTAAACAACGAGTTAAGGTCAAATATACCAAGGTTCTTGTTTTTGTTAAAGCAACGGGTCGAGGTCTCCCATCCAAACCTTATCGTAGAACATTCTTGGGTTCTTTCTTCGTTATCGGGTCTCGTTATTCTTGGCGGGGTTCGCATCATTTGGTATCAGAGCCTAGGTTCTAGGTCAGGTTTATCTATCCTTTAAAAAAAAAATTTTCTTGAATCCTAGTTTATTTTAGTTTCTGATTAAAAAAAATCGAATTCAAAAAAAAAAAAAAAAACCCTACCTTGGCCGAATTTTTCATCTTTCTTCCAGTTCGAATTTATGTTTGTTTCCTTGCTCTAATATGTTTCTGATGGTAATTTCTATTCGTAACACATAAATATTAAAATAAAATAAATAAAAAAAAAACCTAAAATTTTTTGTTTGTTTTCATCCATTTTGGTTCCAACAAGCCAAAAAACAAAGACCAAAATTTTTCATGAAAATTTTGCTAATTTGTGCTTCTGAAAACCTAATCACCCATGTTCATTGTATTCTTACTTTTGAACTTGGATTTCCTTGGTGAGTTCTTGGTGAATTGTTGCTAGGAATTTTGAATATTGTTTGTTTAGTTTCAAAAAGAACTGAAAGAGAATTATCGAGTGGAAAAGGCAAGAGTGGTGAGCCTATTAGAGGGTAAAAGCTGAATACATTGAGTGAAATTGAGTGAATCATTCTTTAAAAGAAATACGTGAGGGAGTGAGTGAGATCTTTTTCTTTCTAACTTCGTTTTTTGCAGCAATCATGTCTCACAACAGTGATAAGATCATTGCCGAAGGTACTACGGGAATGGCTGATCCGAAAGTGTTTATGGAGGCCATGATGAGTGAGATGAGGAATGTGATGAGGTTGGAATTGGAGCAGGTACATGAACGGATAGATCGGATAAATAATATACGTGTGGAGCAACCACAAAACGCTCCTAATGTGCGTAGAAGGGAAACGGTTCAACCTAGGGGAGTGAGAGACGAAGACGAAGAGTATAGTGGGGCTGGTTTTGATGAAGAATATGATCGGGATTCGGTTGTTGGTAATAGGAGACATGGAGGGTGGTTTAGAGAAGCTAGGAATCGGGAAGATAATAGCTTGGGTAGTATTAAGATGAAGATTCCGTCGTTTCAAGGTAAAGACGATCCCGAAACTTATCTTGAGTGGGAGAAAAAGGTGGAGTTAGTATTCGATTGTCACAACTACTCCGAGATGAAGAAAGTAAAACTTGTTGCCATTGAGTTTTCTGACTATGTTATTGTTTGGTGAGATCAGTTAGTGCTAAACAGGCGGCGAAATAGAGAACGTCCGATAGAGACATGGGAAGGGATGAAGATAGTAATGAGGAAGTGGTTTGTACCAAGCCATTACTACTAGGAGTTGTACCAGAAATTGCAAAGGCTTAGACAAGGTAATCGGAGTGTGGAGGATTATTATCAGGAGATGGAGATTGCTATGATCTAGGCTAATGTCCAAGAAGACCAAGAGGCTACCATGGCTAGGTTCTTGAATGGCTTATATCAAGAAATTCATGATAGGGTGGAGATGCAGTATTATGTGGAGTTGGAGGATATGGTGCACATGGCCATCAAAGAGGAGCAATAGCTCAAGAGGAGGGGTGGTACACGTGCAACCCATATTTCGGGTTCTTTCCCATGGAAACCGAGTTATGTCAAGAAAGAGGAGGAACCAGCTGCAAAACTTAAATCCGAGCAAAAACAAGAAACAACCAGCCATGGTTCTCAAGGTAAATCCGACCCTACCACTTCTCGAAATCGTGACATTAAGTGTTTTAAATGTCAAGGCAGGAGTCACAGAGCAAGTCAATGCCCGAACAAACGAATCATTGTGATACGGGATAATGGTGAGATTGAAACCGACTACGAGTCAAAAACCGACTTTATGCCACCATTGGAGGACGTGGATTATGAGGAATATGATGTCCAAGGTGAATTGTTGGTTGCAAGAAGAGCTCTAAGTGTGCAAGCCAAAGAAGATGAAGAGGTGCAGCGAGGAAAACATCTTTCATACTAGATGCCACATGCAAAACACGGTATGTAGTGTGATTATTGATGGAGGTAGTTGTACTAATGTTGCTAGCACTACTTTGGTTGAAAAATTAGGACTGCTAGCAATTAAACATCCCTGGCCTTATAAATTGCAATGACTCAATGATAGTGGTGAGGTAAGGGTGAATAAACAGGTGTTGGTTTCATTCCGCATTGGAAAGTACGAAGATGAAGTTTTGTGTGATGTAGTTCCGATGCAAGCTGGACATTTGTTGTTAGGCCGACCGTGGCAATTTGATCAGCCGGTTAAGCATGATGGCTTTACCAACAAGTACTCATTTATGCTCAATCAGAAACCCATCACTCTTGTGCCAATGACACCGAAACAAGTTTATGACGATCAAATGAAGTTGCAAAAAGAGAGTGATAAATAAAAAGAGAGTGATCAAAAGAAAACGAGTGTAACAGAGCGAGAGGCCGAAGAAAAAAAGAGAGAAAAGGCAATTCTAGATTCGGCCATTAAGATAAAAGCAGATAGAAAACAAAAGAACTTTTATGCAAAAGCCAAAGAAATTAAACGAGTGATGTTTTCAAATCCACTGATGATTGTACTCTTGTACAAAGAGGCATTTTTAAACACTAATGAACTTGACCCTGCTTTGCCTAGTTCTGTTGTTTCTCTGTTGCAAGAATTTGAGGATGTTTTTCCCAACGAGGTGCCTCATGGTTTGCCTCCAATTCGAGGAATAAAGCATAAAATTGACTTTATACCTGGCGCTTCCATTCCAAACCGACCGGCTTATAGGAGCAATCCCGAGGAAACAAAGGCAGGTTAGTAAATTAATGGAAAAGGGGCACGTGATAGAAAGCATGAGTCCATGCACCGTTCCGGTGTTGCTAGTACGTAAGAAGGATGGGATGTGGAGAATGTGCGTTAATTGCCGAGCCATCATGATGAGGACATCAAGGCTGCAAGGAATACTCACGAACCAATTCAAGTTTCAGTTGGTCCGGTGACGAGAGCTCGGGCTAAAAGATTCAAAGAAGAGTTGAATAACTTAGTCCGGAGAGTTCTACAACAAGAAGAGAGTGTGTTCACTACTGATGGTGAACAAAGACTGATTTTACTCATCAAAGTTAATCCGGAAGAGAGCCAAGGCTGATGTGGACGTTTTATTTTCCAAGACTGAAGTGGATGTTATTTTCCAATAAAGAATCAAGTCAAGATAACGTTTTCAAGTGTTAAAACGTTCAAATCGAATGTGATGCTTCTAGTGTAGGTATAGGCACTGTTCTTATGTAGGATGGGAGATCACTTGTGTACTTTAGCGAGTAGCTAAGCGGGGCTGCACTTAACTACCCCACTTATAACAAAGAGTTGTACGCATTAGTTCGAGCTTTAGAGACAATGCATCACTACTTGTGGCCAAAGGCGTTTGTGATTCGTACGGATCATGAATCCGTGAAATATTTGAAAGGTCAACACAAGCTGAAAAAGAGACATGCTCAATGGGTTGAGTTCATTGAGACTTTTCCCTGTTGGAAAAATCGGATCTGGTATCAAAGTTACGGCACAGCGGAAGTTTTAAAATTTTTATGCCGATTCGGAAAAGAAGCTCATGATGCATATAACAATAAATTAAATTCATGATCAAGCGTACATTTATTCTTGGATTCCGAAATTACTAGAGCGTTTGAACAACGTGTCTTCTCTACTATTCTCGAGTTCCACATCTCAGAGTGTGTGTGGGCACACATTCTATGAATCCAAGTGACCAGTAATGCTTTCCGAAGTCTAGATCCTTCCTTCTCAATTCCGATGTTCCTCGTTGAGAATATGATCCAACTTCTTTTTTCAAAACTGCAAAACAGGAACCGGTTAACCTCCTATGAAAATTATCACTGTAGATGCTGGAATTCTACAATCAAAATTTTAACGGAAAAATCAGTATGGAAATAGCAATAATGGGTTAATTGGGCCCTTGGACATTGTGTCGAAACTCATGAAATAATTCAGAATTGAAATAATCAAATCAAATAATAACAAAGAGAAATAATCATCAACACCAAGATGTAAAGAGGTTCGCCAATTATGCTACGTCCTCTGTGGATATCAGATATTTACTGTATGAGAGTGTTTTCAAGTACAGGGAGATTTCTGGGTCTCTTTTGGCAGAGTTACTGTATGTTTTCAATAGAAAAATTTTCGGATCCTCCCAGCGGGGAGGGTCTTCCTCTATTTAAAGAAAAAGGATCCATAACTGCTGTTGAGTGGTTATTCTCCTCGTTGTCCTCTGGGGACACGTGTCATGATATGAATTCAGCAGTTATTATGGTATTTCACAGATTGTGGACTTAGCGGTTATTGATATGTTTTTATTTGCCAGTTATGAATTAGTTATCATAATGGCATGATACATCATCGTCATTATTGAGCTCGACAACGGCGAAGAGCATACTTCTATATCGAATATGGACAACGAACGATGGATAGCTAAACAAAACTCTGTTTTTGTAATCTGTCGTCCGTTGGAAGTAGAGTCAATGGATAAAGACCTAGTTCGTTCTGTTGGTTCGACGTTCGATTTTCAACTCTGAACTGATCGCATTAGGAGTTATTGGGTCCAGCCCAATAAATCGAGCGATGGACATTTGTTGTTGACTCGTATAATGAATTGGGTCCGGCCCAACTATGACGATGCTAGGATCGGGAGTTCATCGTTCGTTAGACAAACTGTTAAAGCTAACGTTTTAATGGGAAGACGAAGTCTAACCCCAACAATCACTCGGTTTAACCTTCCTCACAATTTTGATTCAATGGAATTTTTTCTCTTTTTCTCTCTCACAAGATAGCCGAATTTTATTGAAGTAGAAGAAACCCTTATTGGTTTTTCTCTCACTCCAAAAACATTTTTCCTCTTGTGAATTACCAAAAATTGGTTTTTCAAGAATCCCTAGCCTTTATATAGAAGTCCAATCCTTTTTCAAAATTTATCTCCTTTAAAAATAATTAATAATTATTTTTCCGGATAAATTTTGAATCAAAAGATCATACAACTTTAGAGCTAGATTCATTGAACCTAAAAACGTTTTTCCAAGAGGAAATCTTTCCTCAAAAAATTCGGCCACCTTTGAATTTCAAAGGTTGATTGATGGTTTAAATCTTAAACTAAGAATCTAGACTAGTCAAAAGATCCTAGTCCTATCTAGATTCAAATTCCTTTTAAACCTTTTTGAATTTAAATAAGATTCACTTATTTGAATTAAATATTTTCCTCAAACATCAACCATATTTATTAATTTAAATAAATGGAATATTTGAAATTTTTCTCCTCTCAAAACCGTCAACAACATTTTAAAGGAAAGAAAAAACCATCAAATAATCTCTATTATTTAAATCAATTAATAATTTAATGCTAGGAATATATTTGAACAATTTTGAAATAAAATTTTCTTCCCTCCACCTATCTAAAAACCGTGTACCACATTTAGATTAGGAGAGAAAAATTTGATTTCCAAAATTAAATAATTCAAAACATAATCTTATTTTCAAAATTCAAATTAACCAATAACATGTTGAAAAATCATTTGTCTACAAATTTCACATGTCCAATCCTTTCTGGATTGCATGTTAGAGAGTACCATGTCTTAATAGACATTACTAAATTCCTTTTAAATTTACCGATCTCATTAGGAACAAATCCCGAGACGCTATATGGAACTATATGAGCTAATAGAGGGACCCGATGGAAATATGTAGAGAGGCTCCTATAATTGTGAAAAATTAATCCCAGATTAATTATTCATTAATTATCAACTTCAAAACTATTCCACTAAAAGTTTGAAGCTGAACTCCTATTTACATACCGTATTACGAAAGCTCTATTACGTAGTGCTTCTTCCATGATTTATTCATCGCTTGCTAAATCCCCATATGTTATCCATGATTGAATTAAGGACTTTTTCCGTTTTACCTTTTCAATCATTTTAACTTAAAGTTCCATTATTCTCTATTGAAAGAATCACCAATTATAAAACCATACAATTGGTAAACCACCAGAGAACACAAAGTAAACCGATGGCCAAGATCTTGTTATACTATCTTTTAATCCCCGAATAATGCCTTTAAGTAGATAACATTTATTATCATTAAGATAGCTATGGATTCCGTATCTATGCATCTTGATTTCTCCATCCATAAGTCATGCACCCAAAACACAAGTATATTGACTATGAATTAACAGTGTCTCACCTGTAGTGCATTAAAGTACATAAGTCATGGATGCGAACTTAAGTAATCATTTCAGGATTAAGATTAATGCATGATGATAATCAAAGTGTCATTGATTCTTATAAACGGAATTATTAAACCGAATCAATTAACACTTTAGGTCCAGTCCAATGTCATACCTCAATACTGGTATACATTAAAGTTTCTACTCGGAACCTATCCGATGGTCAAGACAAACCATCCCTCCAAGGAAGTAGACAACCTTTACAATCTTATCATGAATAAGATCCCCAAATCTTATTTCATCGATTGCGGACTATTTATTTAGACTGTTATCAAATTACCACGTCTTCTATATATACCCCGTATACATATGGTAATCCAATATATTACCAACAGCCAAGGAGTATTTTATGTTTGCTCAAAATAACCATACAATCAACAAATGAAAGTAAATAGGACACAACTTATTAAACATGAATAACCTCCTCTTATTAATATCAAAATGTCATATTTACAGAAAATCCCTAATATTGATTTTCTATCCTTAGGGCACATTTAGATCCCAACATTCCCTACGTCATTCGGTATAAACAAGATGATAACAAGAAGGCAGAATTTGTGAAGCAACTCTATGAGAGGGCACGGCTCAACATAGAGAGGAGAACCGAATAATACATCAAGCAAGCTAACAAGAGATGTCACAAGCTGGTTTTTAAGCCCAGTGATTGGGTGTGGTTACACATGAGGAAAGACATATTTCTGGCACAAACACATTTTAAGTTGCTGCCCCGAGGAGATGGTCCTTTTCAAGTGCTAGAACGGATCAATGACAATGCCTACATACTTGACTTACCTGGTGAGTACAATGTTCGTGCTACTTTCAATTTTACTGACTTGAGTCCTTTTGATGTAGTTGATGATTTGAGGACAAATCCTTCTCAAAATGAGGGGAATGATGATGACATCAAGGCTGCATGGAGTACTCACAAACGAATTCAAGTTCCAGTTGGTCCGGTGACGAGAGCTCGGGCTAAAAGATTCAAAGAAGAGTTGAATAACATAGTTCGGAGAGTTCTACAACAAGAAGAGAGTGTGTTCACTACTGATGATGAACAAAGACTGATTTTACTTATCAAAGTTGATCCAGAAGAGAGCCAAGACTGATGTGGATGTTTTTATTTTCCAAGGCTGATGTGAACATTTTCTTTTCCAAAGCTGAAGTGGACGTTATTTCCAATCAAGTCAAGATTACGTTTTCAAGTGTTCAAGAAGTTCAAAATTCAAAACAAGATCTGATCAAGATTTGATTTCCTTGTAATCTTATATTAGTTTTAAGTTTTAGTTTAAAATTTGAATTTAAATTTGAATTTAAGTATTTTTGTTTAGATAAATCTGATTCCTTGAATTTTAGGCAAGTTTATTCTTAGGGGTAGATTAGGAATTTTAAATATTGAAATTCGGCTATATAAGGCTGATTTTCAGATTATGGAAGCAGTTTTTTGATGTTTATTCATATTGTGAGTTATTGTTCTTAAGTTTCTGAAGAAACTTATTCAAACTTATTAAGGATTTCTTGTGGCGTTCAAATCGACTTATTAAACGGACTTTCCATACCCCTTTGTGGCGTCTTCACCATACCTGATGCAAATGAGGCTGCACAACCAAGCGTACATGAGGGGGAACTAACAGGTGGGTTTGGAGGGACGCAAGGGCAGCACCCACATGATCCATTAAGCTTGCCAATTGGGCCAATTACTAGACTTAGAGCCAAGCGATTTAAAGAAGCATTGAATGGGCTGATTCAAGAAGTTTGGACTCAAGTAAATTCGTAGAGGCCCATTAAGCATGGTCCACATTATCATCAGAGGAGCATCACCATGATTGAAGTTCTAGAAGAGTCCGGTCAAAAACAAGCTTAATTTCAGCATGGTTACTTTCCCTTTTGGTGTTATAGGTCTGATTGCAAGGCTTGCATGCCAATTTATTTAACTTTCCTTATTTGTTAGGCGTGATTCTTTAGGTGTAATGGCTGATAATAAAGCCAAATTAATTAATTCTTAATTTTTCCTTTTCTAGTTGTAGGCGTGATTTAGGAAGAGTAGGTTAGTTTTCTGATTTGTTTTCCTTTTCTCAAATCCGAATTTATTAGAGGATATTTAGGAAGAAAAGATTTGTACCTAGTAGCCTATAAAAGGTGTGTTTTGAAGGTAATGATCAGTTTTTGGGAATTCAAAAAAAAAAAAAAAAAAAAAGTGAGAGTGTGTTTTCTTGCATTCTTGAAAAGATTTTTGAACTTATCAAGTTTTTCTTGCGGCGTTCAACAACCAAACTCATCATCTAGGTTCTTGAGACGTTCTTGAGAGTCTTGGTGTGGTGTTTGTCAATATCCGAAGTCTTGGTTCTTATCTTGCTAGGTAACGGGTCAAGGCTCAAACAAGCTTGCATCTTGAAGGTCTTGGGGTTTGAATCCACATTTGGTGTTGGGTTTCGTCGTTTCATCAGCGACGTTCATATCAGTTGGTATCAGAGCCTAGGTTCCAAGGCAAGTTTGAATTATCCTTTAATTGCTTTATTGTTTTTCTTGTGTTCGAATTAAAAAAAAAAAGTTGTTGTCCGAAATTTTCAGAAATTAGGGTTCTTGGGGTCTAACTAGGTTTTCTTGTTTCTGCTGGGGGTCAAAATTTCTTTGGGATTACTACTTCTTTATTTGTTCTCATTCGGACCTTTGTTGGAGATTGTCCTACAAAAAAAATTCCGGATTATCAAAAGAGGAAGCAGAAGAAGAAATCCAAATTATCAACAAGTAAAACAAATATATATATATATATATATATCAGATTCATTACTGTAATTCGTTGTGGTTTGACTTAGCATCTCTTACTTTAGAACCATCTTTCTCATTTTAATTCATGCAACAGTTTCTTAGGAATTGCCTATTGAATCTTGTGGTTTGTTTTGGTTGCTTTTCTCATCGAATTGCTGCTTGAATCCTGATTATTCTTGAGTCTAATTAAGAATCAAAGAAGGCACAACGAGTGGAAAAAGGCAAGAGCGGTGAGAACATTAGAGGGTAAAAGTCAATTGAGTGACAAACACGAGAGTAAGCGAATCTTTCTTGAGTGAAACACGTGAGCGAGTGCTTGAGAGGATCCCTAACCTTATTTTGCAGATTTTAAATATGTCTCGCAATCAAGAAGAAAACTCAACCGAAGAGGCCCAACAACCAACAATTCTGAACCTACAAATACAGGCGTTGTTGGGGGTACACTTCTTCAGATTAGCAAACAACTTTTATTTTCTAAGCACATTTAAAACAGATTTCAAATGCACTACATGATCATCCAAGTTTTTGCTATATATGAGAATATCATCAAAATATACCACAATAAATTTTCCAATAAATACACACAAAACATGATTCATTAAACGCATGAAAGTACTAGGAGTGTTAGTTAAACCAAACGGCATTACTAACCACTCATACAATCCATATTTAGTTTTGAATGCAGTTTTCCATTCATCGCCTTCTTTCATTCGGATTTGATGATATCCACTTTTCAAATCAATTTTAGAAAATACACAGAACCATGCAATTCATCTAACATATCATCTAAGCGAAGAATAGGATGTCGATACTTTACTGTAATGTTGTTGATAGCTCGGCAGTCAATGCACATTCTCCACGTCCCATCCTTCTTAGGAACTAATAAAACTGGAACCGCACATGGACTCATGCTTTCTCGAACATACCCTTTTTCCAATAATTCACTAACCTGCCTTTGAAGCTCCTTTGTCTCCTCTGGATTGCTCCTATAAGCCGGTCAGTTTAGAATGGAAGCACCGGGCACAAAGTCAATTTGATGTTCTATTCCTCAAATTGGAGGCAAACCATGAGGCACCTCGTTGGGAAAGACATCCTCAAATTCCTGCAACAAAGAAACAACAAAACTAGGTAAAGCAGGGTCAAGTTCGTTAGTGTTTAAAAACGCCTCTTTGTACAAGAGTACAATCATCGGCTGGTTTGAAAACATCGCTCGCTTAATTACTTTGGCTTTTGCATAAAAAATCTTTTGTTTTCTCTCTGCTTTTCTCTCAAAGGCCTAATCTACAATTGCCTCTTTTCTCTTTTTTCTTCGACCTCTCGCTCTTTTACACTCGTTTTCTTTTGTTCACTCTCTTTCTTTTGATCACTCTCTTTTTGCAATCTCACTTGATCCTCATATACGTGTTGCGGTGTCTATGGTACAAGAGTGATTGGTCGTTGATTAAGTACAAACGAGTATTTGTTCATAAAGTCGTCGTGCTCACATGCCTATCAAGCTGCCATGGTCGCCCTAGCAACAAGTGTCCCGCTTGCATCGATACTACATCACACAACACTTAATCTTCGTATTTTCGGATTCGAAATGCAACTAAAGCGTTCACCCTGATCTCGCCACTATCATTTAACCATTACAGCTTGTAAGGCCGTGGATGCTTCAATGTGGTCAGTCCCAATTTTTCCACCATTGTTGTGCTTGCAATATTAGTACAACTACCACCATCAATAATCACACTACATATCTTGTCTTTGACGTAGCACCTAGTGTGAAAGATGTTCTCCCGCTGCACTTCTTTGACTTCTTTTGCTTGCAAGCACAATGCTCTCCTTGCCACCAATGTTAATGCATTAGGGGTTGAATACTCCTCCTCAGAAACGTCCTCCAATGGTGACATGTCGTTGGTGTCAGAATCTTCATTGTCGGTCACAATTTCACCATTGTCTCGCAACACCATGACTCTCTTATTCAGACATTGACTCGATATGTGACCCCTGCCTTGACATTTGAAACACTTAATGTCACGATTGCGAGTGGAAGTAGAGTCATTTTTACCTTGTGAATTGAAAGTCAAGGAAGAAGGCTTTGTCTCGGCCTTAGGGTTGGCCGTGGCTTTCTCTTCCTTCTTTGGATAAATCGGCTTCCAAGGAGTTTGTTCCGTATATTGGCTCGGTCGGGTACCCCTCCTCTTAAGTTGCTTCTCAACTTTTATGGCCATGTGTACCATCTCCTCCAACTCCACGTAATGTTGCAACTCCACCTGATTGGCGATTTCCTGATTCAAACCTGCCAAAAACTTGGCCATAGTGGCTTCTCGATCCTCCTCTACATTTGCTCGGATCATTGCTACCTCCATCTCTTGGTAATAATTTTCAACACTCCGATTGCCTTGTGTGAGTCTTTACAGCTTCTTGTACAAATCCCGGTAATAGTGACTTGGAACAAAACGCCTCCTCATCACCATTTTCATCTCCTCCCAAGTGTCCACCGATCTTTCTCTATTTCGTCTCCTGTTTAACACCAATTGATCCCACCAAACAATAGCATAGTCAGAAAACTCAATGGCTGCAAGTTTTACCTTCTTCATCTCGGAATAGTTGTGGCAATCAAAAACTAGCTCCATCTTCTTTTCCCATTCTAGATAAGCCTCGGGATCATTCTTGCCGTGAAACAAAGGCACATTCATCTTAATGCTGCCCAAATTATTATCCTCCCTATTCTTATCTCTTTTAACTCGTCCAAACCTTCTAACACTGCCCACCGAGTGTCTATCGTCCTCTTCCTCAAAACCGCCCTCGTTGAACTCCTCAAAGTCCTCCGCTACATGTCTCGGTTGAACTCTTTCCCTCCTATATGCACATTGGGGGCGTGTTGTGGCTGCTCCACACGTGTATTCTCAATCCGATCTATCCGTTCGTGAATCTACTCCAATTCCAACCTCATCACACGCCTCATCTCACTCATCATGGCCTCCATAAAAAATTTTGGATCAGCCAGTTCCGTAGCACCTACAGCAATGCTTTTGTGAGACATGATTGCTGCAAAACAAGGTTAGAAAGAAAGGACCTCACAATTTTCTCCCTTACGTGTTTACACTCAAGAATGTGAATCACTCTACACTCGTGTTTTATCTCAAAAAATACGTGGCTTTTCACCCTCTAATATTATCACCATTCTTGTCTTTTTCCACTCGACAATTCTCTTTCAGTTATTTTGAAACTAAACAAATAATATTCAAAATTCCCAGCAACAATTCACCAAGAACTCACCAAGGAAAAGTCAGGTTCAAAAGCAGGTATACAAGGAACACAGGGTGATCAGATTTTCAAAAGCACAAATTAGCAAAATTTTCACGTAAATTTTTTTTGAACCCCTTTATGTTATCTTCTTCTTCTTCTTCTTCTTCTTTTTTTTTTTTTTTTTCTTTTAATATGTCACGAACATGAATTACAACTAGAACCAGAAATTACAAATTACAAACAAATCTGGAATCACTTTTTTTTTTACGTTTTTTTTGACGTTTTTTTTTAAAACTAATTCGGCCACACACAATCGGCCAAAACAAAAACTAAATAAAAAGGGATAGACAAGCCCGAGACTAGAACCAAAGCTTTGATACCAAATGATGCGAACTCGGCCAAGAATAACGAGACCCGACAACTAAAAGAAACTCAAGAACGTTCTACGATCAATTTTGGATGGGAGACCTTGACCCGTTGCTTCAACAAAAACAAGAACTTTGATATAAATACCTCAACCCGTTGTTTAATGCGAAACAATAACCTCGGTATAAGGAAGACGCCACAAACGGTGGTGGAATTTCGTTTGATAAGTCGATGGTGAAAGCCACGGAAAATTCCGATAAGTTCGAATAGTTCTTCAAAGAACCAAAGAGAAAAAAATCTCACAATTTTACTTATTACAATGATATGATTTTTACAGTCCCTAGACGTCCTTTTAAAGGAACATTAAAAGGAAAAGTTCCTAAAATGGCTATCTTAAAGAAGGCTAAAAAATCTAGACTAATTAAGGCTAAACAAAAATAGAAACAATCAGCCCCCTTAGTTGGCTGATTACACATGCCTAAGAAAAAAGGAAAGTAAAAAGTCAAAGAACTAAAATAGGAAAGTGGAAAGTAACCAATGCGCCTAAATCAGATGTCCTTCCCAGCAAATGCGCCCAAATCAGCCTTTATTGACAAATCTCTTTCCTTTTGTTGTAGCTTGAAACCAGACAAGATGCCGGAAAAGGAAAGTAAGCACAGATTCTCCTATTGACTTTCTTGAGCCTGAATCATGCTTGTTAAAGGCTGGTCAACTTATTCATCTCCCTCAACAGGCCTCCACATGCATGCTTGAGCCTGAATCCCTTAAATCAGCTCATTTAACGCATTTTGGAATTTCTTGGCCCATGCTCTTGCAACCGGTCCAATAGGAACTTGAATAGGATCTGCATTCCAAGCTCTTGTGTTAGCCATGTCCTCATCAACAGCTACACACTAGCTTATGTAATACGGTATATTATTGGGAGTGTAGTTTCAGGTTTATAGTGGTGTGACTCTGAAACTAATAATTGTATAATTAATTTATTTGGTATAAAATAATTTATTACATAGATTGTTGGACCCCTTATTATATATTTCCAATTGGTCCATTTACTAGCTCAATATAATTTCTTAACGAATGGTAATCAATTGGGATATTCATTATGGCTTTAATTCTTGGACTTAGTGAAGAGAAAAATTCGGAACACCTCCCACAAGGTGTAGGTGTTTTTTCTGCTAAGGGTAGAATGAGAATTTTGTTTCATTGAATTACTTGGATAAATATTTATTTGAAGATAAAATTTGAAATTTGAAATAATTATATTTATCTTTTGTGATAAATATGAGATTAATTAAAATTAAGAGATATGGATAAATTAATTATTTTGATAATTAATTTAAATATCTAGATAATGTTTTTTAAATAAATATTTTAAATTAAATATGGTAATTAACCTATTTGGATTTGAAATTAAAACAAAATTTTATCCTAGTTTATCATGGGTAGGTGTTTTTATGAGGATTAGGGAAGGAAAAGATTATATCCTTATTGATTTTGTTTGGATAATTATTACATAATTATTTAATTCAAATAAAGTTGTTAGGATTTTATTTTGAATTTAAATTGGAGTTATGGAACATTATCCATGGAGATAAAATCATAAGATAATTGGGGATAACAATTTTGAATCAAAATTTGAATCTCCTAGTCCTATTCGAATTCAAATTCCACCTAGTCCATTCATTATAAATAAAGCCCTAGGGGCTGTTATTTTATTTAGACCATAGACTTTAAGGTAGGCCAGCTTGTTATTATTCTCCCATTAGAGTAATAATAAGCTGCAAGAGATTTGGGTGTTTGGAAGGAGAAAGCCGCGCACGAATATCGATCTAGAGACTGAGTGCCAACATACTCTACCGTCCGAAAATTGGAGAATAGTAAAAAAGGCTAGTTGGTTGAAGCTCTCTTTGATCACATCATCCGGCATTCTTGTTATCTTCTCTCAAGGTACGTATATTGTAAAATAATTTATTGTATACGGCAACATGAGTTAGTACAATCTTAAGAATTTTTTTTTTTAAATTCCACTGCGTAAATTACCCATTTTTTCTGCAAGAATATTTTGGTAGCAAAATGTATAAAAAGTTTATCTAAAAATATATATATATAACTTTCCGCTACCAAAATCATTGGTAGCAGATTCGTTGTTTCCGCTACCAAATAGTGGTAGCAGAAAGTTGGATTTGGCAGCCAAATGCATATATGGTAGCTGAATATTGATTTTTAGCTACCAAATGCTTGATTTGATAGCGGGTTGTTGTCAAAATTTTATTTTCTTGTACCTTTTATATTACACCTGTTGTGTTGGTAACTTTTTGAATAAACTCAATAAAAGGTTTTAATATGATATATTAACATCAATTAGTTTTAAGATGATATATTAACATCAATTAATCTATAATTCATCCAATCTTATAGTTGATATTAGTAGTTATTAATCATGTATTCATAAACTATACATGGATCAAATGAATAAATCAATATTAGTAGTTGTATATATTTTTTTTTTCAAAAAATGTGTATAAAAATATATTTTTTTATAATTTGTCTTACACATGTTGGTTGGGAAAGAAAATAAAAATATTAAATCTATTTTTATCAAAGACTATTTGAGAAATTAAATATAACTTTCTGCCACCAAAATATGGTTTTGGTAGCAGATTTGATGTTTCTGCTACCAATATTTGGTAGCGAAAAGTCGGATTTGGAGACCAAATGCATATTTGGTTGCTGAATGTTGATTTTCAACTACCAAATGCTTGATTTGGTAGCTGATTATTGTCAAAATTTTATTTTATTTTACCTTTTATATCATACCTTTTATATTGGTTAATTTATGAACAAACTCAATATAGAGTTTTTAATATGATATTTTAATATCAACTATTCTACAACTCATCCGATCTTATAATTAATATTAAGAAAGCATATCTCGCTCTCTTATTAATCATGCATTCATAATCTGTACATAGATCAAATAACTATTCTAAATTAATAGTTGTATTTTTTTTTTTTTAAATACATGCATATAAAGTATATTATCCTCAAATTTGTCTTACACATGTTGGTTGGGGAAGAAAAAAACAGCTGTAAATCTATTTTCATCAAAATATTTTTTAAAAAATAAAAATAACTTTCCGCCACCAAAATATGGTTTTGGTAGCAAATTCAATATTTCTACTACCAATATTTGGTAGCAGAAGTCGGATTTGGAGACCAAATATATATTTGGTAGTTGAATGTTGATTTTCAGTTACCAAATGCTTGATTTGGTAGCGTATTGTTGTCAAATTTTTTTTTCTTTTACCCTTTATATTGGTCAATTTATGAATAAACTTAATGTAAAATTTTTAATATGAAATATTAACATCAATTAATAAATAATTCATCTGATTTTATAGCTATTATTATTAAACAAGCTTATCTTGCTCTCTTGTTAATCATGTATTCATAAACTATGCATGGATCAAATGAATAAATCTATATTACTAGTAGTATATTTAAAAAAAAAATTATAAAAATTTGTTATCCTTGAATTTGTTTTACACATGTTGGTTGGGGAAGAAAAAAAAAATAGTGTTAAATACATTTTCATCAATGAATATTTAAAATAGAATGTAACTTTCCACTATCAAAATATAGATTTGGTAGAAAATTCGATGTTTTTTGCTACCAATATTTGATAGCTAAAAGTTGGATTTGGTGACTAAATGCATGTTTAGTAGTTGAATATTGCTTTTGAGCTACCAAATACCTGATTTGGTAGCGAATTGTTGTCAAAATTTCATTTTTGGTATATGCTTTCTATCGTACTAATTTAATTTTAGTTTTTAAGCTAATGTACGCATAGACAAAAAAAAAAAAAAAAAGAAGAAGAAGAATGATTATATCGATGACAAAACAATATTATTATTTTTAAATTATTACCCTTAATTAATATTTAAAAAAGTCTTAGTTCTATTTAATAAAAAATAAAAAATATATAATTTCGGTAGCAGAGTCCAATATTTTGCAACCAAACGTTGGTAGCAAAAAGTTGTCTTTGGTGACCAGATATTGATTTTGGTGGCCAAAGGCTGCTTTTTGCTACGAAATTTACTTAAATTTAAGTGACATTATTGGTTATCAACTTTGGGGGCAAAAGATAAATTCAAAATTCAAAATTTACCGCCACTAATTTTAGACTAGACTTTTTGGTACCAAAATGTTCATTTGGTAGCAAAAATGCATTTTAAATCAAAATTTCATAAGTAATTTCATCCTCCCTAATCAGTACTTAGTAGTCCCTGACGCTCACTCTCACCATCATCACCCATCTCTTTTTCTTCTTACCTCGCCTCCCCAGCCGCCGCCTGCCGTCCGAAAATCGCCGTCACCTGCCCTAATCGTCTTTGGTGAGTCTTCCTCTCTCTCTCATTTTCCCCATTTGTCCAGCCTCCCCATCACCCCCTCTGCCCCCACCCAGCCCGTCGCCCCCCCTCCACCCAAACCAGACCCAGACCCAGACCCATACCCTTACCCCCTCTCTCTGTTTCACACTCCTTCGCTCCCTATTTCTCACATTAGCTCCCTACTTTCCTCCGCCCCTCCACAAGCTCCTCCGCCACCCCCGCCCTAGCTCTCAGTCCCAACTCCATCTGCCTCGCCTCTGGCTTCGTCGACCAATCCATCAATCTCTACAAGTTTGATGATGTGAATTCTTCTCTCTCTCTTTTTTTCTTCCATTTTTCCTTGAGTTATTTGTTTGGTTTGTCTACCAATTTTGGATCTGGATTGATGAAATTACCATGTTTAACTGAGCTTTTAGTCTCCTTTCTCTCTTTAGGGTTAGGTTTTATTTGATTGGGGTGGTTTTGGATGGCTTGTTGATAGTGTATTTTGGGCTTGATTGGTGATTTACTTATTATTAGTATCTTTTTCGGATAATGAAGGATTGAGATAGGGATTATGAGTGGAGTTGGGGACTGGGAGTGGTGCAATTGCTATTGGAGTTGAGGACTGGGAGTGGTGCAAAGGTATGATCTGCAGGTTAGTTTTTTAACAGATTGCAATCTCTGAAAAATGTTAGTGTGATATTGTTAATTTATCTCAAAAAACAACGTTGAAAGTGTGAAATTTAACCGGGTGAACTTAGAGAAGGTTATATGTTTTTTTTAAATCATTTTTTTACCTAAGCTTTTACTTACTTTGGAACATGTTTGAGTGAAGATAAAAGATGGGCTGCATTCTTTAGTGATGCCTACCACATGTTCAATGAGTGATCAGACTCCGTTCACGATCTTCTCCTATTTCATTGTTTTGGTAAGCTTTTCTATATTTACATATGTTTTCTTTATGTTGACTTGGACTGTCATGGCCCTCCTTTGTTTTTTCAGTACTCATAAGTTTGTATATGTTTCTATGTTCTTAAATAACTAAAAGAGATTCTTTAGATATTAGAATAAAGATTTCTAAAGCAAAATTGTCTAGTCCTAAAGCTAGTACTCGTTCAAACTTCCAAATGTAACATGTCTATAAACTTCTCTTCCTTCTCTTGTTAGAAGTTCATATCTTAATTCTTCCTATAATGCTACTCTGAAATGTCAGTTACTTGATCTAATATGTTTCCTTTTATGTTCCAGTGGTCTTCTTGTAAAGTAAAAGAATATGCGCAGTGGGAAATGTGGTCCAATGATCAGCCTTGTAATTGCTGCTCGCATTCTTGTAAGTAGAATATAATAGTTAATATGCTCATTCTATTCTACTAGCTTTATGGTTTAGACAATCATTGTTGGGAGGTAAATTTTAACCGAAAATTTCAATATTCATATAATATTCAGTCAGTATTCATCAAGTACACATGTTGATCTTTAATGGTAAATTTGTTGCTTCTCCTAAGTCAGTGCTTTGAACTGATTAAACCAGGTTTTAACCTTTAGGTTGTCATGTCTCATTAGGATTCCAAGGGATATTCAAGTTTTGTTGACCACTATAACTACATGAGAATTCCATGGGATTTCACAATCAGGTGACATGATTTTGAGCTATGGTGACATTTGGTTGATAATCTTCAATTTCAAATATTGCAGTAGTTGTTTCAACATATTTTGGGGTGACGATATGTTCAAGTTTCTTATGCTAATTTTTTTGGTCACTGGAGTTCATTATTAATTAAGGCACATGATATTGGGAAACTTGCTCTTCGAGATTTTACTGTGTCAATGTCGTTTGATAGTTTTAGCATGATGACTTGACTGAAATAATAGAAATATATTTTTATTTAAAAAAATGAAAAAGGAATTTATCTTCGTTGATTAAGAAATTTTTGTTGTTATGTTAATAAAAAATAAATGTTTTTCCTTCTTTTCCTATTTCATCTTTTTTACATAATTTTTTATTTTATTGGCTTGACAGGGACAACGATGAGTTAATCCAACAACTCCAACCACTCGATCCGCCTTAAGATCATCAAAGACTCTTCTCCCAGAGACGAAATGCATCGCCGCCACTTTCGCCGTCAGTCTTGTGTCTTTGAGATTGTTTTTTATCCTCGATGATAATATGGTTACTAGTATTTATAGTTGTTTGATACGTATAGATTATTAGATGTGTATTATGGATTGACCATATGGACTGTTAAATTTGCTGAGAGATTGAGCCTTTTAATTAATACGATATGTTTTGTGCATTAAATATCATGTTTATTATTATTTTTGTATATTTGAAAATATTGGAGCTAATAAATGATTTCCCTGAAAAAAAAAGATGGGTGCAAATATTACTGTTACCAAAATATCTAGTAGCTAAAATTTATCGCTACCAATTATCTATTTGGTCACCAAAACAAGCTTTTCTCCTACCAAATTTTGGTTGCAAAAAGCAAACCTTTCTGCTACCGAACATAATCCGAGACTAAATATTTGGTAGTAAAAGACTTCTCCTGACGATGATGACTTTTGGCGACCAAATTTCTTTCACGACCAAATATCGGTCCTTGAATATAGTGCCCATGCCATGTTCTGCTACCAAATATTGGTAGCGGAAAATACATATTTGGTTGCAGATTGTTCGGCGACCAAATTTATTTTTGGTCATCAATACCTAATGCGACCAACTTATGGGGACCAAATGGCGACCAAAAAATTTTGGTTGCGGAAGGAATTGGCAACTAGCAAATAGGCATTTTGCTACCAAAATTTTGGTCTCTGAAGGTGAAAATTCTTGTATTGTTGTATGCAAGTTGTTGCATGACCTCTTACAAGTGTACGAGTTGAACAAGTAATAGAGTAATGAACAAGATAGTCGATCCCATGAGGATTGCATTTAATTTTAAGTTAATTACCAAAATTGGTTAGTCTTAGGATTATTTGAACGGCCGATTGAAAAAAATTAAAATAAACTAAACAAACTAAATAGACATAACAAAACCAAAGAAATGAAAATGACAGAAGAAAGGTTTTAGGGATTCAATCTCACCTAACCTATCCAGAAAACCACCCAATCCTAACCTAATTTGGTTTCCTAGTTAAGCGATAGCCGGAATACCACTAACCTATCTACAAGCCCCTTCCAGTAGTCAAGTAAAAATATCAAACATTAAAATGGTAAACTATTTTCCTATGAGTACCAATTATTGTGAATTCGTTGAAGTTCTAGGTTTCCTACAATGACTACATAATTCTAATAGGTATATTCCTATCCCACTAGCAAATATGTCACTCTATGATTGCCTAACTACAAATCCATTTCCCAATTTCATTATGGTTTCCTAAACAACTAAATGATGATAAAGCATTTAGAAGTTAAAATCAAGATACCATAGAGCAATCACATAACACAATTAGGTAAGTACAAATTAAATTGTAAGTTGTATGAACAAAGCTTCAAAGTTAAGTTAAATTGAACCGTAGAACCATCACACTACACAATGCCCATAAATGAAAATAAACACAAAATTAAGTAAATCAAGGGTTCAAGTACTCAAAAATTGCAAAAATAAAAGAGCTAAGAAAAAGGAATGAAACCCCATGATTGTTTCCACTAATCTTCAAAAATTTCTCCCAATTTCCATCTCATCCTAATGTTCTTCAACTGCCTACTCTCTTGAAATTTGCTCAAAATAAAAACCTAAAACTAAACTCCTAAACCTTAAAATCCTAAACTACTATCTTTTTACTTTTTCTATTTTTTTTGTTACTCCTTTTTCTCTCTGGGTCGGCCTCTGTTCCCCTCTCAGCATCTCCCCTAGACCTCTCTCTTCCTTTTTTTTTTTTTTTTCTTTTTTCTTTACTACAGTAGCAGGTGCGAGTGGGACGTGGGTGATTCTGGTAAGCATGGGACATGTGGTGACACTTGGTTGGGTGCCTGAAAAGCTGGCGAGCAGTATTGGGACGCGTGGAGTGCACTGATTAGCCGTGAGACGGAGTGCACGTGACTTTAGTGGGACATGCAACAGCGGATCCGACAAGCTAGGTTAGTGGCTGACTCAGGCTTGCAACTCACTCGGTCTGTTTGGGTGTGAGAGGCGAGCGATCTAAGTCGTCCAAGAGGTGATCCGACGGTCTGTAGGGCGAGTTGGCGCTTGTGTAGACTCTTCCGAGTGGCTTAGGCTGGCTCCGAATTAAATTCGAATATTAATCCATTTTTAAGCTTTTAAATAGCCATTTTGCCAACAATTTCACCTAATTAAATTATACAAATGAGAAAATTAATTATTTAGAGGGGTATATTATTAACAACATATTAAAATTAATATTAGAATAATTAAATAAAATTATATAAAATTATATAAATCAAAATAAACTAATGTAAAATGTAAAATTAAACTAAATTAACTCAAAATTAATTAAAATGCTTAAGAACATAATCAATTTTGATGCGTAGAAGTGGTAAAATAACTCTATTTAATAGAATTATCACACCCCCAAAAGCAATACAAATAAGAGGAAATAAAAACAAACTAGTGGCAAATTGTACTTAAATGGTGATTCTCAAAAATTTCCTCAAAGATTGCTAAATAACATAGCTTAAAGAAAAAATACAAACATTGTCCTAGTATTGCAATTAATGCAAGCATAGGTCCCATCTCAAATTGGATTATTCGTGTATGTGGCGCGTTGTCTTTATCAATTTGTGGTGTGCAATCCAACTAAGTTTTTGCTAACATGAAATGAACTTATGATCTCAAATAAAGATTACAAGTCTTAAAAGTTTGCTTTTTATCTCTCTCTCCACTAATGTAGACTAACATAAAATCAAGGATCATTAGGACTTTATTAAGCTTGTAATGTGAGGCTAAGGCTAGGGTGACGGCAGGAAATAAGGAAATAATATGTCTCAAATCACACCCTAAACACATTAGTCATTTTAGGACCTTTTTAAGAGCCCTTTTCACAATCTCCAAGTAATACCCCCAAACTTATTTTCAAACTTCATTTGACATCACTTTATTTATTTATTTATTTACTTATTTTTTCATTTCATTTATTTATTTTTTCCTCGTTTGGTTAAGTCACTGCACCCCCAAAATATATTTATTTCTCAATGAACAAAGGGTGTAGCACTCTCTCTCTCTCTGTTTTTTTTTTTTTTTTTTTTTTGACCACTAACAAAATTTTAACAACTCCATAATTCCTCCCATATTTTAGCATAGCTCAAGATAGATCCTAAAATGACCAATATACTTAAAGTGTGAGGGATAGAAAGTTGGAAATTATTGGAAGGTAGGCTTGAAAGGCTCAAATGGTCCAAATTAAGATGGCCTAAATCATTTCCCCATTCAAGTGTAGTCTAGGATTTCGTCTAAAGAAAGAATCAAATAAATTCTAATACTTATGAGATCAAGAAAATCACATATTCACATAAACATTCTCCAAATGTGTACACAACTCAAAGATCAAGACAATGTGCTTAAAGTGGAATAATCACAATCAAATGAAATCAACTCATGAATCAAACACAATATCAAGCAATATCCACACTTTTCCAAAAACTATACACAATACCAAACATATTCATATCATTGGAACAATAAGAATCACCAAAGAAAGCACAAAATACCTCTAATTATTCACAAAATTTTTAAAAAAATTTCAAAAATTGCAATTTTTTTCAAATTTTTTGGGTATTTGCCAAGAAAACAAGTTTAAAAAAAACCCAAAGTTTACCCCCCCCACCACAAAAAAAAAAAAAAAAAAACTTAATATGCACATTCTCCTCAACGGCTCGTCCCCCTCAATGTGTAAGCCATAGAAACTTAAAGAGAGGGATTTAGCAAACTCCCCTCATTGGTGCTTGAACATTATGGCCCCCTCAAATTGTCACCAATGACAACGAAATAGAATGTAAAAATATCCTAAAAACTTAAATTATTGAAAATCAAACAAAGCAAGTAAAAAGTTTGGAAACTAGGGTTGCCTCCTAAGAAGCGCTTGATCAATAGTCATCCGCTTGACAATTGGAGAAACGCTCATCAAGGAGCAACTTCCACCCGTAATAGGTGTCAAATAACACCACATACAGGGGTTGTGATTGCCCTTAAGCTTGGCAAAATGTGGGATGTTTTGGCACGTTGCTCTAACAAGACTTGGCTTCGATGGATGTGCTCTGTGGGCTTGGACGAATGATGCTAGTGTCGGTGGAGGAGGTGTTGGCTGCATTGGATCTTCATAGATGTGATCGTGGATGGTTGATATTTGCCAAAGAGGTTGGCCACCATATGCTTCTTCTTGTGATTCCTCTTCAATAACCAAGTCATTTGTCCCTTTCTCACTTAGAGAGTCGTCATCAACCAACTCTAAGTGCTCCAAAACCGGTATAGGTTCCTCTAGGTGACAATGTTCCAGTTTTGGAGTCAACACATCCAAGGTTGGAAACGATGTTTGTAACTCTTAAAATTGTTGCACCATTGCCGTCGTACGCCTTTTGGTTTCCAATGATTCTTCTAGAATGTCATTGATCTACTGGGAATGCCCTAAGAGTGAAGACATTTTAGTTTTATTTCATTTAATTTGAACTGATTAATAATATATTTGATGTTTTTTCATTACATATTTGCTATACTGTCTTCATTTGGATTTACATATTAAAGTACATGTAAGCAAATACATTGACTACTTGGTGTTTAAACTTTTAGAATGTTGCATGCAATGGATTTCTGTATGTGAGATGATATTGTACTAAAGTAAGTAGTTGAAATCTATAATCCATAGTCTAAGGGGTTAGATTGAGCATCTAACTCATATGAAGACTATTAAATTGTCTAAAGCCAATTGGTGAGATGGTTGGTCTTAACCATCTGGAGTGAGCCGACTCCCAAGTAGAGACATATATATATATATTGCCTAGTGGTGGTGATATACTAGACTGGACCAAAGTGTAATGAATCTATAAGTTTGCTTGATTAAATTAATTCACTTTTGACATTCATTATGCAATAACCTTAATCCTCAATAATTAAAGGACTTTATGCTTATGACTTGTGTACTTTGATGTTCCAAAGGCTAAAGCATCTCAGAGTAGTAAACTATTAGACCGGTTCGTTGGGTACATGACATATATTCGATGTGAACTTTGCTTATATATATGGAATCATAGCTCCCATAAAGAGTAAAGGTTATCCTCTTAAACAGAATCATACAAGATGTAAAAATGGACAAGGCCTTAGGCATTTTGTTGGCCAAATGACAAATTATTCACTTTGGATGAATGATATTTTTCCTATTGGATGTAGAATAGATCTTTAAGATGGCGTGATCAAAAGGTGGAATGGATTTTGACTTTAAGTTGATCATGGATAGCATAAGAGGGTGTTGCATGTATGATAAGGTCATTGGACTGTGACTACACACTGGCTTACGTAATACAGTATATAATTGAGAGTGCAGTTTCAGGTTTATAGTGGTGTGATTCTGAAACTAATTATTGTGTAATTAATTTATTTAGTATAGAATAATTAATTACATAGATTATTGGAGCCCATATTATATATATGTCCAATTGGTTCATTTACTAGCTCAATATAATTCCTTAATAGATGGTAATGAATTGAGATATTCATTATGCCTTTAATTCTTGGACTTAGCGAAGAGAAAATCCGGAACACTTCCCACAAGGTGTAGGTGTTTTTTCTGCTAACGGTAGAATGAGAATTTTGTTTTATTTAATTAATTGGATAAATATTTAGTTTGGATAAATATTTGTTTGAAGATAATATTTAAAATTTTAATTAATTATATTTGTCTTTTGTGATAAATATGGGATTAATTAAAATTAAGAGATATGAGTAATTAATTATTTGAATAATTAATGTACAATATCTAGATAATCTTGTTTAAGTAAACATTTTAAATTAAATATGGTAATTATCCTATTTGGATTTGAAATTTATTAAAAAAATCTTATCCTAGTCTACCTTGTGTAAGAGTTTTTTTTGGAGGATAAGGGAAGGAAAAGATTTTCTCCTTATTTATTTTATTTAGATAATTATTACATAATTATTTAATTCAAATAAAATTGTCATGATTTCATTTTGGATTTACATTGAAGTAATGAAACATTATCCATGGAGATAAAATCATAAGATAATTGAAAAAAATTTGAATCAAAATTTGAATCTCATAAACATATTATGGGCGTTTTTTTTTTTTTTTTTTTTGTCTCCTGAGCAAGAGAAAAGCACAAATTAGGAAAGGAGGAGAGAAAAATCTTGTTCAAATGTCCTGTTTGAATTCAAATTCAACCCAGTCCATTCACTATAAATAAGACTCCAGGGGCTTCTATTTTATTTAGACCAAGGACTGTAAGATGAGCAAACTTATTATTATTCTCCCATTATAGTAATAATAAGCTGTAAGAGTTCTGTGTGGTTGGAAGGAGAAAGCCGCGCACGATACAGATCAAGAGACCGAGTGCCCCACACTCAACCGTTCGGGAATTGGAGAATAGTAAAGAAGGCTTGTGGGTTGAAGCTATAACGCCCCGACCTACGTGGAGCCATTACCGTACTTACTTAAACTACATCTCGATTTTAAATACTTAAACTTACTTGAAAATTTTAAAATAAATTTTTTTAAAACATACATAAATAGACTAGTCCATATAAATAAACTTTCCGTGCATAAAAAGACATACATATTCCTTATATATAACTCAAGTCTTCAAGCATCACATATATAGTATGTCACAACTTATTCAAATATATATATACATT
This sequence comes from Ficus erecta, assembly GCA_008635985.1. Classification (NCBI taxonomy): domain Eukaryota; kingdom Viridiplantae; phylum Streptophyta; class Magnoliopsida; order Rosales; family Moraceae; genus Ficus; species Ficus erecta. Next base: position 467,852 of record BKCH01000153.1, on the reverse strand, counting down.
TGATTCAAAAGAGCTTGCGGAACAATTTGCGTAGTGGTATCCCAAACTGCCCTTCACTTGCTGTATCGTCCACATGCTCACCAATTAAGCTGCAGGCTTTTTACCTACAGTATGAAATATACTAATGAGTTTTATGCTCAGCAAGTACAAACTTAATCTCACAAACATAACAAATATCGTGCAACTTATGTATGAACCATTCATGATCAATTATGTATCTTCTTATACTTCATTATGGACATATTAACTTGTTTAAAATGCGCGCAATCCACAGAAAAGTTAGGGTTTGCAAGGTCCCTAACAATTCTGGGAATCATGTAAGCCTTCACGATTTGGCGGAAGGTCTGAAAATTTTCTTGAACATACATAATCCTCCACGATCTGGTGGGAGGTTGGTAAGACACTTTACTTGTCTTGGTTTAGTCTTAGTCTTGTTATTTTTCCGAGACTAAGATTCTTTACTTATGATCTTATTAGTCATGACGCATGCGACTCATGAACATGACATGTCATAAAGATCAATGGCATAAAACAACTTGTGGCATGTTTTATAAAACATGACACTATTTTATGACATGGTATTATAAAACATAGCATGTACATACTCATGGCATAATGGTAAAAGCATGTCATATACATTAACATGGCATATCATGGCATATATGTAAATATGCCATACTTAAAAATAATTTACTATTTTTCATACTGTAGGTGAGATTTGTACTTACAAGTTATGCTAAGTCCAGAGTTCTGTGTTCCGTCAAATCACAGTAATAGGTTACCTTCCTGTTTCCAGAAAAATTCGTAAGATAAGAATAATCCTATCTTGCTATGAATCATATCATTTAATATTAGTATTCAAACCAACATTCATAAATAACCTTAGTTACAAACTTATGTTACATTGGTATCCCATTTGGTTACTACAAGTAACCATGGATCCAAAACTCAACATATAACATTTGTTTCTAAATAACTTGGTCCAATAAATTTGGTTGTTAGTGCATGTACAGGAATTACCTGTTATGCACTGTTTTGAAAATCCTATGCAGGAATTTTCTGAACCTTGCATGGTTTTGGAAATCTAGTTTTTTTCTTAAACATCTGTTTTGAATTTGACAAAATTTCCTTCATGAAAGTTTTAGATTTCATCGAAATCTATAACTTTTTTTTTTGGTCAAAAACCTAAATCTGCCATTAACTTGCTTGTTCCTTCCTTTGAAATTTTTTGACCATAATCACTAATTACATAGATCGGTCTCGGATTTTGATCAAAATGGAGGTTTTGGAACCTTATTTTTAAAAATTGTCCATGTTTTCCTCTAGGATTTTTCATTTCCTACAACTTTTCAGTTTTGACTTTTTTCAAAATCTGCCTCTAAAGGCCTTAAAATCTTGTTTCCAGAAAACTGTCCAGTTAAATCCGAAAATGACAGTTTACATTTAGGTGAGTTTTTACGTAAAATTACGCACACACTACCTCGAACGGTTAAAACCATGAGCCTACGACAAGCATGCAGTGCGTTACATAACATTTTCATTATCATACACTTATTTCTTATCCATACAACTTTCTTACAAACCCAAATGGTAATCTATACCAAATTAGGGTTTTTAGGGTTTTCTTGAACCCTAATTGCAACATACATCACCTTTTCCATACTTAATCATAAAACATCATCTTTGAGCATGTGAGGACATATAGCACACATATAATAGGCATTCACATAGCCAACTAACCTCTAACTTAAATTATCATAAACATACAACAAACCACAATTAGAGACCACCAAACCCTAATAAAGCATAATCAAGCAATCATCATAAATCCTAGTGCATGAAACTATAAAATGAGCGTATGCTCTTACATTTCCAACATGGAAATACACTTAAATCTTGAACCAAAACTTAATTGAAGAACTAGAGGGTGAAAACGTTTACCTCAAGATCCAAGAGGGTGGATCTACCCTATGGTTGAGAAATTTCTTCTCACTCCACCAACACCAAATCCGATCTCTCTCTCTCTCTCTTACTTTTCTTTCTTTCTTTTTGGCTCGGCTCCTAGAGGTGAAGGACTAGAGAATGAGTTGCAAAATTTAGGGTTCACTAAACGTTCACAAAATGAACCCACCTCCATCTATTTATAGGTGAAAAATAAATTTATTTCTAGGATTATTTTTATTTCTAGAATTGCACAATGGTCCCCAAGAGCAAAATATTTTCTCATAGACCTATTGAGGTGGCCGGCCATATAGGGCCATGTGGAGAGACATGCTAGCTCAAGCTCAACACTTAGCCAAGCAAGCAAGGCTAATTTGCTTACTCACCAAACCTAGAAGCATGACATGTCAAATTTTCCAATTCTTAATGAAACTCTTATTTCCATAATGATGAGGATGTCAGTAGCAAAGGCAGGAGCACATGGGATGAAGCTTATTCAGATCCAATTCAAGTTCCCATTGGTCCGGTTACGAGGGCTCGCGCAAAGAAATTCAAAGATGCACTTAATGGGCTGATTCGAGCAACTTGGTCTCAGGCTATTGCGTGGAGGCCCATCGAGGGAATTACAAGCGGTGACCAGTCCAACAAATGCGTGATTCAAGTGCTAGAAGAGACCAAGTAATTACGCTTGCAAGATCGTTAGCTGTCATTCTTCCGTTTAGAGAACTTTCCAGTTTTGAGGCAATAATTTGCGACAAGAATCAGTATTGATTGCTCTATTATTCAGTTTCCTTTTTATTTTGGCATATTGTAAGGCTTTAAAGCCAATTAGGGAACTTACCTTATTTGTTTTAGTCTTATTTACTTAAGAATAGTTATTTCCCTTTTTAGCTTAGTGAATTGCCAAAACTTCCTTGGGCAATTAAGGACTAGAAATTCCACAAAGGGAAATACCTATATATGTGTACGAAATTATTATTGAAGGCAGATCAGTTTTCATATGAAATTTTGAGGCTAATCCTCTTTGGTTCTTAAACGAACTTCTTGAACTTATCGGAGAATTCCGTGGCGTTCAACCGACTTATCAATCAGTCCTTCCATAACTGATTGTGGCGTCCTCGCATACCAAGGTTCGTGCTTCTTGTTAGGCAACGGGTCGCGGTTCCATTCAAAACCTTTTAGGATTTCGATCTTGGAGACTAAATTGATTACGGGTTTCGTCACAAGTTGGCGTGGTTCGTATCATTTGGTATCAGAGCCTAGGGTTCTAATCAGATTTTGCTTATCCTATCCTTTTAATTTTTCGTTTACGTTCTAATAATCTTGAGTCTTGATTCACAGAATTGATTCGGTATTAAAAAAAAAAAAAAAAAAAAAAAAAACGTCAAAAAAAAAAAAAAAAAATTGTTGGCCGAAATTCTTCAAGAACTTAGGGTTAATTAGGTTTTCTTGTTATTGCTGGGATTGGAATTTCGTGGGGATTAATAATCCTTTTGTTTGCTATCAGTCGAAACTGTGTTGGAGAGACTGTTTAAAAAAAAAAAAAAAAATCCAGATTATCAAAAAAATAAAAAAAAAATAAAAAAGTTGTCTGGATACATTTCTTAAATTTTTTTCGGCTGTTTCTTGTTAGTCAGGGTTTGGGGAAGTCTAAAATTACGTTTCTTTTGGGGGTGTTAATTCTGAGCCTATTTTCTGTTCGCGTTTGTTATCATTCTGTATCTAATCTACGCTTTCTTGGTAAATTGGTTTGTGAATTGCCACGGGAGATTCGATATTGATTTGATTAGTTCTATAAGAACTGAGTGAGGATTAACGAGTGGAAAAAGGCAAGAGAGGCGAGAGCATTAGAGAGAACAAAAGCCCAAAGGTATTGAGTGTAAACACGAGAGAAATTGTGTGAAAAACCAGTTCAAGAGAGAAACACGTAAGGGAGTGTGGTAAGGTCCTGTGCATTATTTCTAACTTTGTTTTGCAGCATATATATATATAAATAATGTCAAACAACAGCAAAAACACTACCGAAGGTACCGCTGGAGCGGCAGATCCGAAACTCCTCATGGAAGCGATGATGGGAGAGATGGGGAGAATGTTGAGAGGAGAGTTGGAGCAGCTACATGAGAGGGTAGACCGAATAGAAAACGCACGAGTGGAACAGCCACAACATGTTCCTCACGCGCGTAGGCGAGAGAGGGTACCGGTTAGAGGAGAGGCCCATGATTACTACGGAATTGATGGGGATGAGTTCGATGAGGGAGAAGACTCCGCGGGTAGCCACAGGAGATTTGGACGGGATAGAGGAGTTAGGAATCGGGGAGATGATGGTCTGAGTGGCATCAAAATGAAGATACCTTCTTTCCAAGGAAAATCTGATCCCGAAGCATACTTAGAATGGGAGAAGAAAATGGAGTTCATCTTTGACTGTCACACCTACTCCGACGCGAAAAAGGTAAAATTAGCCGTAATTGAATTTTCTGATTACGCTATAACTTGGTGGGATCAGCTTGTCATTAATAGGAGAAGAAATAGAGAGCGACCTATCGAGTCATGGGATGAGATGAAGGCTGTGATGAGGAAGCGATTTGTGCCAACGTACTACTACCGGGAGTTGTACAACAAGCTGCAAAATCTTAAGCAAGGCAGCCGGAGTGTGGAGGAGTATCATAAGGAGATGGAGATCATGATGGTCCGCGCAAATATCGAAGAGGACCAGGAAGCTACAATGGCAAGGTTTTTGGCAGGCTTGAACCGAGAAATTCACAATGCCGTTGAGTTACAACATTACGTGGAGTTGGAGGACATGGTGCACATGGCTGTCAAAATTGAGAATCAACTCAAGAGGAGGGGCAGTAACATGCGTCCAAGCCAAAACCCGAGTACCTCAGCTTGGAAGGCGCACCCATGGAAGAAGGATGAGAAGCAACTCAACCCAAGGCCAAAAGCCGAACAAAAACAAGATGAGGCCAGCCATAGGAACCAAGGTAAATCCGATTCTTCCACTTCTCGGAATCGTGATATCAAGTGTTTTAAATGTCAAGGCAGGGGTCATATATCAAGCCAATGTCCGAACAAACGAGCAATGGTGATGCGGGACAACGGTGAGATTGAGACCGACGAGGATTCGGACCGTGATTCTATGCCTTCATTAGAGGATGCCGACGATGAGGAGTACGCTGTCCAAGGCGACTTGTTGGTTGCAAGGAGAGCCCTAAGTGTGCAAGCCAGAGAAGACGAAGAGGAGCAACGGGAAAACATCTTTCATACTAGGTGCCATGTCAAGAACAAGGTATGTAGTGTGATTATCGATGGTGGGAGTTGCACTAACGTTGCTAGCATAACCATGGTAGAAAAGTTAGGGCTGCCAACAATAAAGCATCCTCGACCTTATAAACTGCAGTGGTTGAATGATAGTGGGGAGATAAGGGTGAATAAACAAGTGTTAGTTTCTTTTCGCATTGGAAGATATGAGGATGAAGTTTTGTGCGATGTGGTTCCGATGCAAGCTGGGCACTTGTTATTAGGCAGGCCATGGCAATTTGATCGACGAGTAAAACACGACGGCTTCACCAACAAGTACTCGTTCGTTCACAACCAAAGAACGGTCACTCTTGTCCCGTTAACTCCAAAGCAGGTCTATGAAGACCAAGTGAGCTTACAGCGAGAAAGTGAGAAAAAGAAAATGAGTGAGGAAAAATCAAGAGTGGGAGTGCAGAGAGAGAGTTCGGCCAGTGAGAGAAAAAAAGAAGAGGTAGCCGAGAAAAAGGAAAGCAAAGAGAGAAAGGGAGATAAAATCGAGAGGATTGAAAAGACTACACAACAAGCTCATGAGAGAAAAGCAGAGAGAAAAACAAATTTTTATGCGAGAGGCGGTGAGATCAGGAGGGCGATGTTCTTAAATCAGCCAATGATTGTACTTTTGTACAAAGAGGCACTTTTAAACACTAACGATCTTGACCCTACCTTGCCTAGTTTTGTTGTTTCTCTATTGCAGGAATTCGAGGATGTATTTCCGAACGAGGTGCCTGATGGTTTACCACCAATTCGGGGAATAGAACATCAGATATATTTCGTGCCAGGCGCTTCAATTCCAAACCGACCGGCTTATAGAAGCAATCCCGAGGAGACAAAGGAGCTTCAAAGGCAAGTTGGTGAGTTGATGAAAAAGGGGCATGTGAGAGAAAGTATGAGCCCGTGCGCCGTTCCGGTTTTACTTGTGCCCAAGAAAGATGGGACATGGAGGATGTGCGTAGATTGCAGAGCGATTAACAATATCACGGTAAAATATCGCCATCCTATACCTCGACTAGATGATATGTTAGATGAATTACATGGAGCTTCTGTGTTTTCAAAAATTGACTTGAAAAGTGGGTATCATCAAATTCGCATGAAAGCGGGAGACGAGTGGAAGACTGCCTTTAAAACGAAACAAGGTTTATATGAGTGGTTAGTAATGCCTTTTGGCTTAACCAATGCGCCTACCACATTTATGCGTCTAATGAACCATGTTTTACGAGCATTTATTGGCAGGTTTGTTGTTGTGTATTTTGATGATATACTCATTTATAGCAAAGACTTGGACCAACATGAAGCGCATTTAAAATCTGTTTTGGATGTGCTTAGAGAGGAAAAATTGTATGCTAACCTCAAGAAGTGTACTTTTTGCACGGATAAGCTTGTGTTTCTTGGTTTTGTTGTTAGTGCTGAAGGTATACAGGTTGACGAAGAGAAGGTGCGAGCCATTCGGGAATGGCCAAGTCCAACTAGCGTGGGTAACGTAAGGAGTTTTCATGGACTTGCTAGTTTTTATCGGCGGTTTGTGAAAGATTTCAGTACCATCGCCGCACCACTGACTGAAGTGATCAAGAAGGACGTTGGGTTTAGATGGGGAGAGGAGCAAGAAAGGGCATTCCAATTAATCAAGGATAAGTTGACCAATGCTCCATTGTTATCTTTACCTAATTTTTCCAAAACTTTTGAAATTGAATGTGATGCTTCAGGTGTTGGAATTGGTGCCGTTTTGATGCAGGATAGGCGACCAATAGCATATTTCAGTGAGAAGCTGAACGGAGCAGCTCTTAATTACCCAACCTATGATAAAGAGTTGTATGCGTTGGTTCGGGCGTTAGAGACATGGCAGCACTACCTATGGCCTAAGGAATTCGTGATTCACACCGACCACGAGTCCTTGAAACACTTGAAGAGCCAACATAAGCTGAACAAGAGGCATGCTCGATGGGTGGAATTCATAGAGACGTTTCCGTATGTCATTCGCTACAAGCAAGGTAAGGAAAATGTCGTTGCGGATGCGCTCTCTCGCAGGTACGCGTTAATCTCAACTCTTGATGCTAAACTGCTAGGTTTTGAACATATCAAGGAATTATATGCTCATGATCGTGACTTTAGTGTTGAGTATCAAGCTTGTGAGAAATTCGCTAGTGGTAAGTACTTTAGGCATGAGGGATACTTGTTTCGGGAGAATAAATTGTGTGTGCCTAATTGTTCGATAAGAGATTTGTTAGTGAGAGAATCCCATGGGGGAGGGTTAATGGGACACTTTGGAGTTGCCAAGACCCTAGCTGTTTTACAAGAACATTTCTATTGGCCGCATATGAGACGCGATGTTGAGAGGCTTTGTGATAGATGTGTAACTTGTAGGCAGGCTAAATCGAGAGTGCAGCCCAACGGTTTGTACACCCCTTTGCCAATCCCTCGTGAACCTTGGACTGATATCTCAATGGACTTTGTATTAGGTTTGCCTAGGTCTAAACGGGGAAGAGATTCGGTGTTTGTGGTCGTGGATAGGTTTTCCAAGATGGCACATTTTATCCCATGCCATAAGACGGATGATGCTTCCAATGTTGCTGATTTGTTCTTTAGGGAAATTGTGAGACTTCATGGTATGCCTAGGACAATTGTTTCTGATAGGGACGCCAAGTTCTTAAGCTATTTTTGGAAAACTTTGTGGGCTAAGTTAGGGACTAAGTTGTTATTTTCGACTACTTGTCACCCTCAAACCGATGGTCAAACAGAAGTTGTGAATAGGACATTGTCTACCTTGTTGCGGGCTATCATTAAAAAGAACATCAAAACTTGGGAGGAATGTTTACCACATGTCGAGTTTGCTTATAATCGCTCTGTACATTCTGCTACTCAATTTTCACCGTTTGAAATTGTTTACGGTTTTAATCCTTTAACCCCTTTGGATTTAATGCCATTACCTTTGTCTGCGCGTGTGAATTTAGATGGCAAAAGAAAAGCTGAACTTGTTAAGCAGATACACGAGAAGGCACGACTCAACATCGAGCGACGGACCAAGCAATATGCCAAACAAGCCAACAAAGGGCGTCACAAGCTCATCTTCGAGCCCGGCGATTGGGTGTGGTTGCACTTCCGCAAAGAACGATTTCCAGAACAAAGAAAGTCTAAGTTGTTGCCTAGAGGGGACGGTCCTTTTCAAATCCTTGAAAGGATCAATGATAATGCATACAAGTTAGACCTGCCAGGTGAGTATGGTGTAAGTGCTACGTTTAACGTTTCTGATCTAAGTCCATTTGATGCAGGCGACGATTTGAGGACAAATCCTTCTCAAGAGGAGGGGAATGATGAGGATGTCAGTAGCAAAGGCAGGAGCACATGGGATGAAGCTTATTCAGATCCAATTCAAGTTCCCATTGGTCCGGTTACGAGGGCTCGCGCAAAGAAATTCAAAGATGCACTTAATGGGCTGATTCGAGCAACTTGGTCTCAGGCTATTGCGTGGAGGCCCATCGAGGGAATTACAAGCGGTGACCAGTCCAACAAATGCGTGATTCAAGTGCTAGAAGAGACCAAGTAATTACGCTTGCAAGATCGTTAGCTGTCGTTCTTCCGTTTAGAGAACTTTCCAGTTTTGAGGCAATAATTTGCGACAAGAATCAGTATTGATTGCTCTATTATTCAGTTTCCTTTTTATTTTGGCATATTGTAAGGCTTTAAAGCCAATTAGGGAACTTACCTTATTTGTTTTAGTCTTATTTACTTAAGAATAGTTATTTCCCTTTTTAGCTTAGTGAATTGCCAAAACTTCCTTGGGCAATTAAGGACTAGAAATTCCACAAAGGGAAATACCTATATATGTGTACGAAATTATTATTGAAGGCAGATCAGTTTTCATATGAAATTTTGAGGCTAATCCTCTTTGGTTCTTAAACGAACTTCTTGAACTTATCGGAGAATTCCGTGGCGTTCAACCGACTTATCAATCAGTCCTTCCATAACTGATTGTGGCGTCCTCGCATACCAAGGTTCGTGCTTCTTGTTAGGCAACGGGTCGCGGTTCCATTCAAAACCTTTTAGGATTTCGATCTTGGAGACTAAATTGATTACGGGTTTCGTCACAAGTTGGCGTGGTTCGTATCATATAATTGCATATGGGTCTTCAAGAGCACAATATTTGCTCATTGACCCATTGAGGTGGCCGGCCATATAGGGCCATGTGGAGGCTTGAGAAGAAAGGAAATTTTTCAAGCCTATCCCTAACTTATTCTCCTTGGTTTCCAATGTAACTATGGTAACCAAGCTTGTAACCGATCATTGGCCTAGTTGGATTTGGAGGCTTAGTTAGGAAAGTCCATCATTCAAATATTTGCATACTTATCTACAATCACTCCTTTTTCTTAAAATTGCACATTGGCCCCTAAAGACAAAAATGTTTGCACTTTAGCCCCTGTGAGGTGGCTGGCCATGAGGGGTGCTTAGTGGCCAAGTAATCTCTCCAATGATCATCCATTTCTATTTTAGGATGAGGTGTCATCCCCTTAGGCTCCGTTTGGCTTTCCTCCTAAATACAGCCCATCTTCATATTAATGCAGATATTACAAATACTATTTTCAACTAATAATAGTATAATTGTACTGGATTGCAGTCCAGAATTTATCTGCGTTTAACTAAACTGCGTATAGATTTCTCTAACGACTTTAAACTACTTAGTCCTTTTTGTCCTAAATATTATGCTTGATTTTTCTAAAGTGGTCTCGTTCCTTATTCTTGCTTATTCATCCGTAATGATGTTTTTTCACAGCATAATTTCCATACTGTTATTATACTATAGTACCATCTTAATCATACCTTAGGTCATTCTAGTCAAACATTGACCGACATAAGATCATAAACCCTAATTTCGCCTTTTCAACAAAAGGCCTCATACTTGTACAAATAAATTATTATCAAGTCTTATAATATTACAAGAACTCAATAATACTCTGATAAATTAGATCAAACATTTCACATAAACATACATATTACAAACTTTGATTCCTTAAAAAGGAAATCATAAATTTGTAAAAAAAAGTTGGTTATTACAGAAGCTCTCTTTGATCACATCCTTCAGCATCTGTTGTGTTCTTCCAAGGCTTGTAGATTGTAGAATAATTTATTATGTATGACAATATGAGTTAATACGATCTTAAAATTTTTTTAAAAAATTCCGCTGTGTAAATAACCTCTTTTTAGATTGTAGAAAACTCATGATTATGCCATATATATGAATTAGACAATCTAATTTTTATATATGGCAACATGAGTTAATACGATCTTAAAAAAAATTTAAAAAATTCTGCTGCGTAAATTACCTCTTCTTTTTTTTTTTTTTTTTTCCGATAAGTGATATCGGAGAAAACTTATGATTATGCCATTATATGAATTAGACAATCTAATTTTCTCCTTAAACTTTAATATTTTTTTAGAGAATGGCATTTTAGGGTTTCTATTATGTTGTTATCATGGATTATGTATGATGTATGTGATTATTTTAATTTTATTTTAAGCATGCTCAATTTTGCCGGTCATGGTTCCATATAATTTAGAAAAATTATATCTGGGGTTTTTTCTTGTAATCATGGGAGCGGATTATCATCACTATAATTTTCCCATGGATTTTTTTTTATTTCTTTGAATATTTAGAAAATTTGTACACTAGAAACAGTATATAAATATTTTTACGTAATTTATTCATGGAGGAGATGAAGATTGAAGACCTTAATTTATTTTTCTCAAAAAGTTTGTTTTTTATTTAATTTTTGATAAGCTTCAATGTTAAGTTAAATTGAACCCTAGAACCAATAAACTACACAACACCCAGAATGAAAATAAATACAAAATTAAGCAAATCAAGAGTACAGGCATACAAAAATTACAAACATGTTAAATATTAACTTTCTTAATGAAAACATTCTATTACTAGCAAACAACATTTTGGGTAAGAGCAAGAATTTCTGTACAAAATATTTGACTAGAAGTATATATGTTTTATAGCCTGCTCACAATGTTAATAGAAAACATCAACAACATTGAGTCAATCGTTTGTGTGTCCTCATTGCAATCGACAAGCCACAGCAACACCAAGGTATTTATAACGTTAATTATAAAATTCTATAATTACAATATTTTATGTAATAATATTACAGTATTAATAACCATTTATATGTAACTGTAGATGCAAACTTGATATTATTCTTGAAGGTCCATCTGGAGAACAAGTTGCTACAGTTTTCGCAGAAAAGCGGAGCATATTCTCAATTAATCAGCATATGAAATTATACAACAATCTAGAGATGTAAGTTTTATAATTATTAATATTATCATTAACTTATTAATCATTGTTTTTAAATTTAATATTTTTATAGACATAAATTTTCAGTATTTCATTTATTATAGGACCCAAGAAATATGTTGAGAAATTTAGCAAGAACTCCAAGCAACAAAGAATACATAATGTATTTGAAGATCTCAAAGGTAGAATATTTAAGTGGCACACAATACATATTTACTGTTAATCATATTTTCGATATACCAGACGAAACACTACCTACAACTGTTGTAGAAAAAATAAAACAATCTTCAATTTTTATTCCATGGTAACTTACTGTATATATATTATCTTCTGTTTCTTTTCTTTTTTTTTTTTTTTTTTTTTTTTCTTTTCTTCTTTTCTTCTTTTCTTCTTACTATTATTCTTCTTCATATCTAGTCATTAAATTATTTAGTAAATGATAGATTAGATAAATATTATGTTTTATTATACTATTTTATTAAAATTATAATAAACTTATTAATTATTGTTTTCAAATTTAATGTTTTTAAAAACATAAATTTACTGTATTACCTTTACTATACACACACACACACACACACACACACACACACACACAAATTCTGAAATATCTAAAAAATTCACCTTTGACAGTAAGATATATTGTATATGTACTCATATTCACTCAGTTTTAAAAATACTCTTAAACATATATACTTAAGCATATATTTTCATACAAATAATTTTACAATAAATTAATAAGCATACATACTTATATCTATATATACTTAAACATATGTTTACATATAAATAATTTTATAATAAATTAATAAACTTACTAAACAAACCGTTTGAACGTGCACATCACCTAGCATATAAAAATATCTGTATGCATTTCCATTACGATTCCATAAACATGCATACATATATCTGCGTGTTTAATATACATGTTTCCATCCTTTTTTTTTTTTTCCCCCCTTTGCAGATACACAAAGCAGAAAATTATGGAACAAATAAAAATACAGATAACAAGAAAATAAAAAGGGTTATTACTGCGAGGAAAAGAAAAATTAATTACTATTTAATTATAGGGATTTTTTTTGGGTGTAAATAATGACGGATGGTTTCCTTAAAAAAAAAATGACGGATGGTTTTAATATGGGTGTGGGGAGAATAAATTAAGGGACTTTTTTTTTTTTTTTTAAATTATGTCATTGAAAGTAAATTTATTGATGACTAATTTAGTAATAAACAATTATATTACAGTGAGGTATATTAAAAATTGGCTAGAGTTTCTCAAAGGAAAAAAATAACAAAAAGAAAAAAACTAGAGGATGTGAATAGGTCCACTCATAATTTATTCATAATTTATTTACAAGTAGAGAAGAGTTAACAACATACGTTCGTCCCGGCGGCACATATTCAGGAATGTGAAAATTTCAACTCTAATGAAAAAAATAGGAAAATTTTTTCAATTTGGTAATAGTATTCGCTAGAGAACGATGTGACCACTAACAGCATCATTTTATGGGTGCGTTACGAAATAAAAGGAAAGAAAACAAACTTCGGATGAACCATCTATGTTAAAAGCGTTAAACCCAACAATACATACGAAAAGAATTAATTAAAGCTCTCTCGAACAATTCACACCAAATCCACCCCGCAACACTTGACCAAACTAAGCATCTCACTCTCTATCTTTCTCTATAGAAATAAACGTCTGTTCTTAGTCTCATAATTAACTATGGCGACTCAACTAGAAACTTTTCTCTTAGAATACTCCACAAAACTTTTCATCGTCTAACGTTCCTCTACTCTATATAAACTGACTTACTTCTTTACTCATGGAATCACAAACAAAAAGAACATATACAAGAAGAGAGTGGTGTTAAAAAACAAGGAGAGAAGCGAAAGAGAAATGGCCTCTGCTGCTGCAGAGATGATTTTCCGATGCGTCTTTGAAGGAAGCATCTCAATGCAGGACATGGAGATCGAGCGAAGGCCATATCACAAGAATTGCCACTGCGCTTTGCACAAGCGCGACCGGGGCATTGCCTCAGACGCTTGTTCTCATCAGAGGAACTTTTCTTTTCCCAGGAAAAAATCTTGGGGCGACTGTGCCTTGTCAATGGAAAACTGTTTTTCCAACTCCTTTTATAAGAATTCTCTTCTCCTGCTCAAGCCAAACCAAGAATGCAGTCGGAGAGATCACGGAGCATCATCGACGCTTGCACAAAGATGAGGCCTCAGAATTTTTACTTTTAACAAATTTTAATACGGCGAGTCTGGTGAAAAACTGCAAAAAGGTTTGGAAACTGACAACCTTTTCCTTTCCTTTTTCTTTTTTTCCTAGTCCCTTGAAATTAGTTTCAAGGATTTTGTGTATAGAATTTCTGTAATCATACATGTATAAATATTTCTATGAAGTTTCAAAAATTTCTTCTCAATTTTACGGTTTTAATTAGCTAAAATAACTCATGAAGTCGTTGACATTTTTAAGCCAAACCCACTCCTCGAGTATGTTTCTGGTATCGTCTACACTGCCACCATTGTTTGTGCACAATGTAGCTGACATGTAATTGGTCATGCAATAGTAAAAGACAATAAAAAAAAAATCTATGGTCTATTTCAGCCAAAAAAAAAAAAAAAAGAAATAGAAATAGAAAAACTATATTTTATGTTGAACAATCGTAGAACCCGTCTTTTCTTTGTAGTTGGGAAAATTGAAAATCACAATGTTCCAACTACTTAATTAGTTCAGCAAATCTCCTTTGTTTTTGTAGTCATTTTCTTCTGTTAATGTTTTACATTTTGAACCCACATTGTTGTCTTCACCAATCACAAACAAATACAAGGTCCACCTTTCGGGGATAGTGCACCGTAAAAATCATCGGTACAGGCGAAATAACTAAGATTTTCCTCTATTATTATATAGTTGTGACGTATAAGAAACGCGTGATTAAAAATTAAAAATAAAAAAAAACACCAATTAATTCCTCAGATTCCAAACAGCAAAAACAAAGCCTCCTCTCTCTCAATTCCATCAAAAGCAGGATAAAATAGAAACCGGAATCTGCTCCTACAATGAGTTTTGTCCTCCACCATTTATTGCTAATTTTCATTCAAGAGGACGATGTTGCTCTTGAGTGTTAAACATTCTCCTCCCTCTTCTTGTTTTTTTATGTATTTATTTATTTATTTGTTTTTGTTTTTGGTTTTTTGTTTTTGTTTTTTGTTTTTTTTGGCTTTGATTGAAGTTTGACCTCCTATAGATTCTTTTGATTGTATTTCTTTGCTTTGTCAAACTTAATTTTACGGAAACGATCGCCTCATTTGCTTAACAATATTAGAAACCGGAATCTGCTCCTAATGAGTTTGGTCAAATCCAAAACTGCTATCGATGTGAATTCAGAGCCACAATACAGTATCATTTTAGTTCCTATGCTCTTTATGTGACCTTTTTATCCTGAAGTAAGTGCATAATCTCCAAAATAAGAGAAAAATAGCAATAAGGCCCGACAATTATTTTAAGAGAGAAAGAGTCAAATAGTGTTTTTTAAAAATATAGTAGTAAATTATTCCAAAAAAAAAATAAAATATAGTAGTAAATTATGATATAAAATATTAAATGTAGTGAAACAATACCAAAAATATATCTCCTTCCTCCTCTCCCTCTCTCTCCTCCTCCGTCTCTTTCTCTCTCCAATTCATAGTCATCCTGTCGCCGGAAATGGTACGCCGTCTCGTTGCAGACCGGCACATGTCCCAGCGCCAGACCCTGCACGCAGTCCCGTTACCAGACCCCGCACTTGGGTTTTGTTCGTGAAGGCAAGGGTCGGCCTTGCGATCTTTGCAATGGTGACCTCGCAAACTTATTCATGGAGGTCGTCGTCTCTGGAGAAGTCATCGACGTGTGAAGAAGAGGTCTATTCATATTTATCTGTAAAACATGTAATTTACTAAAAAATCCTCCAAGGATACACTAAAAAACCAAAAATTTACTTAAAAATTCAAGGATTTATTAGAAAATCCACTTAGTAAATATAAAATTTTCATCGGAAAAAGAGCTCCATCGGGCTGTCTTCGCGAATGGTGCACGGAATTCCGTCGGCACGAATTCCACCAACTCCAACTAGTGAACACCTTCACTTCAAGATCCGCGAACACTGTCAATCTGTGGAAGGAAATGGTGTCGTCACTTGCTTAGCACTCCAACTGGAGCCTCGTAGCGGCATCAGAGCTCTGCCGTTTTCGAGAAAGAGAAACAGAGATAGGGGAAAGAGAGAGCGTGGGAGAGAGAGATTGGTGAGAGAGGGGGTAAAATTGGAAACACCTAACTTATTATAAAGTAAGAAATAAAAATATACTATCATTTATTATATTTTTAAAAATATATTACAATCCCTAACTCATCCCAAAAGGCACCTTGTGAAATGAGGTTTGGACCCATATATAAAGAGGATCTTGGCACTGTCCACAACCGATGTGGGATCTAACACACCCCCTCACGCACAGCGTGGACAAAGCCAAACAACTGTGGGAACATGGGGGGCCGGGGGAAACCCGGTCCCAACAACGGGGGAAATTGGCCTTGGCTTTGATACCATATTACAATCCCTAACTCATCCCAAAAGGCACCTTGTGAAATGAGGTTTGGACCCATATATAAAGAGGATCTTGGCACTGTCCACAACCGATGTGGGATCTAACAAAATACTTACTATAAACTTTAAAAATACTTATATAATATGCTACATCCTACCATTTCTCTAATTTTAGTTACAGTTGGAATTGTTGGGGTAATATTCCCATCAATTACAAAAGGGGTCCGTGATCAATAAGCCTCATTTCATGAACTACCAAGCAATTCTCAATCCAATAGAAACTTTCACGTCTACATTACTAGTTAGATGTGTCTTTTCGTCTTTAAACACTTTTTTAAAATATTCACTCTTCCAACGTTTTGTTTTCACGTGCAAGAGTAAAAGAAAGCTAAAAAATATGCACACCAACAACACAAACAAGACAACCATGAAAGCCCCGTCCTGCAGAAAAGTCAAAGAATAATTAGAAAACGAAACCTCATTGTTATGCCCCACCTTTTTTTTTTTGTGGTGACAGTTATGCCCCACCTTTACAGTAAGTGACATCACACAACAAGAATTTTCTATTTCACTTAGATGATGGAAACAAATTATCAAACGCCTTGGCAAGTAAACAACAAAAGTAGATTCGAACAGATATTTTTCTATTAGGTTAGGAATAATCTATGCTAAATACCAAAAAACATAACGGGTCAATAAACTCCAATCCTCGCCTAACTATCCCACTTTCCTTGATTCTTGTTAAAAACAATTTACCGGAATTAATTGAATTATCGAAAACGTAAATAAATAAAAGACAGAGATAATTTTTATGAGATTCGATCACACCTATTCTTCGGGGTCATGCCCAGCTATCAAACAATCCACTAATATTAAATGTTTAGAAGCACTCTTGGACTTATACAACCCAAAGACTCCCTCTTCTAATTGCCGCCGGTTGTCTTGAACCTATTAACCAGATCCATTTAGCGATCACCACTTGTCTTGTTATTGAACTCCGTTCAACTGAAAATGCCTTCTCCTAAAAGCTTCAAGTTCTTCTCTCGAAGAACGACAACGTCTCCTCTCGAAGAACGAATAATGACCAACCGAACTAAATATCAAATATACGTGAATTTCCAAGTGTCCAGGGTTAAGCAAACTGTATTTGAGACCCATATAAATAGCAGTAGCAGCCAATTTCCAAGAAGATCTCGAATTAAAAAATAATTTAAATTTCAAACTATTTCTTGATCTGTTGCAATACTTCCGGAAATATTCTGAAATTCAAATATTCAAATTTCCACAATAATCTGAAATAAATTTCCTCCATAATAGCTGCTAACAAATGACAAAAAACCTTCACAAGAATCGCCAGAAATAAAATCTTCTAACTTTCATGATTTCAAATGCAAGATACTTTTTGGGATTGTCTGAATTTCTAATTTAAATAGGATAAAGAAACGTACACAAATTAGAAATGTCTTTTTAAATAAAATCCCAAGATTATCTCTAATTTAATTCAGGCAACCACCCTTGACTTGTACCAAAATCGAATCTGCCAATATGTAGACCAAAATCATTTTGCGATCTACCATGTTAGCTTCCAAAATGTGCCACTTCCAAAACGTGCAACTTTCCCAATTAAGCAGCTAGCTACATCTATAAAACGTACCAATTGTTGCAACACATAATTGAACACTGACTGGGAAACTGAGAAAAACTGACCTACACCATTGATTTTGGATTTTCTAAATAAGTTGCCGTAAATGCTAACACCTAAAAACCTAACAATCTCCCCCTTTGGCAGTTTTGGCCTAAAACAAACATAAAACAAAAAAATAACAAATAAACCAAAAGGCAAAAACCTATACTACTCCCCCTAAACATGTACTCTCCCCCTTTTTGGCTCAACAAATGCCAAAGAGAACACTTCTAAAGCTAGCACTTCCGGAACTAACATTAGCAGATGCTCCCCCTGAATTTCAATTGCCAATGAAGTAATCCAATGAAAATCTTCATCCAACTCCCAAATATGAAGTGTGAGGAACATCTGTATAATGCCATGATGAGAGCAAGTGAGAAATCAAACTTGAACCTGCAAAAGAATGCAAACACAATCAAAATCACAAATTTGAAGAATCTCTGTGATTTTAGGAGGTTAGGCTTTCCTTTGGGGAGAAGAAAATTAGAGGAAAAATGAAAAAAAACATAAACATTTGAAGCCTTTTTTTTTTTTTTTTTTTGAAAATTTCTTAATCAGATCAACACCCAAAAACAATGTGAGTTATTTATTTATTTATTTTTAATTAGCCAAAAATGCAAGAAGCTGACTGTAGCAGAATATGTTGCAACACCAGGTGCAACATCACTGACATATACTCAAGCACGAGACACAAGCACACCTTTTTTTTTTTTTAACTAACAAAATAGAAAATGCATGGAACATAATATTAAACGTGAACAATTGACCTTAATTCAAAATATTTCACCTTTATAAGATGCAAAGATTAAAACTTAAACTGGAATCACATGCAATCAAATTCAATTGATCAAGAATCAAAACCAAGTGTGTGTGTGAAAAGTTCAATATTTGGTACCTTTTGTTTCAGGATGACCGTTGTAAAACCTTATTGCAAATTTCCTTCACCATCCATTGTTTTTCAGATTTTTGTGCACGACCAGTCGGTAGCTTTCACTCTATCCCTAAGGCAGCTCTATTCTCACGGTAGATCGTCCTCTACGTATTGGTGATTCATAGGCCCAAATTACTCATAGATAACTTCGCACATTTGGGTAGGTAGCTTTTTCCGTCAAAGGTCTCATTTTTTTAAACCTATGCCCAATTCCTTTTTTTTTTTTTCGAACCATAATAAGATCAAGCTTAACTCAAAATACCATCAATCTCACATAGTGTACAAAAGGGTTGGTTCCAATTCATATCAATATCCTGCAAAAACAATTCATCCAGATCCAAGATTTAAAATTTGAAAATTATAAATTAGAAACAAATCAAGTCAAAGATCAACTGCTTAATGCCTTAATGCAAACCCTAATAAACAATGCATAATTGAAAATAAATCTTGCAAATTCTTAAGATTTTGAAGAAACAAATTTCACCGTCTCACGAGCTTTGGGAAAATATCTACAAGTTGCATTTCTATTGCAACATATTCTAGCACAATGTAGTTGCTTTTTAGAAGTACTTGCCTTTAAAGAGGAATGAACAGCAGAGCACCTAAGATCAGATTTTCTAACCCAAATTTTTTGAGACATTATTTTTCAAATCAATTTTCAACTTAGGTGCAAATCTTGACTTGAGCGGAATTTGGTGGGTTAAAAATCATTCCTTTCTTTAAGCATTCAAATACTTAAAACATTTAGGCCTAATATGTCATGAAAAATTGCAATAATGGCAAGTAGGAAAAACCTCTTTGGTTTACGGTTAGAAGGTTTAGGTTCAGAATTTATACCTGACTGAGGACAATATTCAGGAGATGAAGTACCTTTGACAAACATGGTCTTTGAAGAAGAACATTCACCTATGTAACCAAGGCCATGTAGATCATCACTTGACTTTCCAATAGATAGGATGTGACCAAGTTTAGCTGTTCTGGAGTTTAGCATCTTCAAGGACTTTAGTGTGTTCTCCAACTTATGTCTGGTATTGTAAAGCTTCATTTCCTTCTCACCAGCAAGGAATTCATAATTAATCACGGCTTTCTTCAAGACATCTTTCTCTTTATGAAGTTCAGCAACCAAGTATTCAAGATTCTTGTTGATCTTGCACACTTGGATCCAATTGTTGTACATCTCCTTGTAAGAGCTCTGAATATCTTCATCAGTCAAATCATTATCACTGCTGTAGTGTGCTCCGGAATCATCAATTTTAGCTACTATTGCAGACGATGTTGCAGGAGGTGTTGCAACAGTCTTTGTAACAGTGACGACAGAATCAGTCACAATGTTGAAAGCAACGTAGCTACCTTTAGATTCCTCATCACTCCAAGCGGTAATAAGTGATTTACCATTTTTCTAAAGGGTATTTGCACACTCGGATTGAATGTGCCCGAAGCCTTCACATTCATGACATTGAATTCCTTTGCTTTTTCTTAGATTCAAACAAGTTTGCAGTAGCTTTGCCCTTCTGGAAATTTTTGGATTTGCCAATGATGTTTTTGTTCATCCTCTTCAGAATCTTGTTGAAATTTTAGATCAAGGAGGTAAGAGTCTCGGTCAAATCTTCCTTGTCATCAACGTCATCTTCATTAGTGGAATTTTGAACCTTGGCTTACAAGGCGATGCTTTTCTCCTTTTTGTTATGCTTCAAATTCATCTCAAAAGTTTGCAAAGAGCCCATTAATTCGTCTAACCTCATAGAGCTCACATCTCAGGCTTCTTCAATAGTAGTGACTTTGTATGCAAACCTTTGTGGAAGAGATCTTAAGACCTTTCTCACAAGTTTAGTCTCGGAATATTTTTCTCTAAGAGCAAAGCTTTGACATCTTCACAGCAGATGTTCTTTCATAGGCAGCCTCCAAGATCTTCCACGCATCCATAGCGGTCTAACAGGTGGATATTAGCTTGAATTGATTAGCATCCACTACATTGAAGATTGCATTCAACGCCTTCGAGTTGTAATTTGCAAGGAGTTCCACATCCATTGACCAATTTTCTTCAGTTCTAGGAATTTTGGTCCCATCTTCATTGGTTTTGGTGGGATGTGGCCAGTCAAGCCTTCTCATCAAGAGCCTTGATAAACGCCATCATCCTAGCCTTCCAATAGGGAAAGTTTGTTCCATCCAGCAGTGGTGGGTGTGAAACTGAGCCTCCTTCATGTAGGAAATCCATGCCTACAAAACGGATTAGTCTCCAAGATCTAACTTGAAAGAAAAATGTAAGTAACTCGCTCTGATACCAATTGTTAGATCCATTTTTATCAATTTACTAGATTTAAATAAATTACCGAAAGCGTAAATAAATAAAAGACATAGACGATTTTTATGAGGTTCGATCACATTTACTCCTTGGGGCAACACCCAGCTATTGAACAATCCACTAATATTAAATGATTACAAGCACTCTCGGACTTATACAACCCAAAGACTCCATCTTCCTATTGTCGCTGGTCGGGTTGCACCTATTAGCCGGATCTATTCGGCAAGCACTACTCGTCTTGTTGTTGAACTCCCTTGATACGAACCACGTCAACTTGTGACGAAACCCGTAATTTAAGAAGTCTCCAAGATCGTCTCTATGCATAGGTTCGATTGGGATGGAAACCGCAACCCGTTGCTTGAATCGTGACACGAACCTTGGCATAGAAGACCGCGACCCAATGCCAACCCGCAAACAAGAACCTTGGTATTGTCGCAGATGCCACAAACGGTGGTGGAGAACCGTTTGATAAGTCGAATTTGAACGCCACAACACAAAGTCTTGATAAGTTCGATTAGTTCAACAAGAACTGAGAGATAAATCACAAGAGTGAATAGAATGCCAAAAGTTCTTATTGATCTAAAAATAAGGCCTATTTATAGGCTGAGAATTACAATAATATTCCTAGAATATACTAAGCTAAAGAAAAGGAAACTAACCTAATAATTTTAGCCTAAAATAAAAAAGGAAACTAACTTAATTGTTTGTCTTTATTTTCCAGCCATTTACACCCATTATAAGGAAAAGGAAACTAACTAATTCTTGACCAATTAACCCAAAAACGTGGACAACTAAATAGGGAATCAAACAGCTTGGTTCAAACTAATCAAATCCTCCAACAAGCATGCCCATTTGCATTGATTGCATGGCTGACGTGGCTTCTTCAATTACATGGCTGAACTTGAATTAAATCGACTATTTGAGCTCCATTTGTTGATTCCACGCATGTAGACTTGTCATCCTCTATCACAATGTGTTGCACTAAAGTATTCAAAGCATCCTTGAACCTCTTTGCCCGCGCTCTTGTAACTGGACCAACAGGAACTAGAATCGGATCCTTGGCCTTATCATTCCCCTCCTCTTGAAGAGGATTTGCCCTCAAATCTTCACTTGTATCAAAAGGACTTAAATCAGAAACGTTAAAAGTTGCACTAACATTATACCGACCTGGTAAGTCCAATTTATAAGCGTTGTCATTGATGCGCTCAAGAACTTGAAACAGTCCGTCTCCTCGTGGAAGCAACTTTGAGCGCCTTTGATTCGGAAACCTTTCCTTGCGCAAATGCACCCAAATCCAATCCCCGGGCTCCAAAATAAGCTTACGATGCCCTTTGTTGGCTTCATTAACATGTTGCTCCGTTCTCCGCTCGACGTTGTGCCTTGCTTTCTCATGTATCTGCTTAACAAATTCAGCCTTCTTTTGTCCATCTAAGTTAACACGCTCAGATAAAGGTAATAGAGATAAATCCACTGGAGTCAAAAGGGTTAAAACCATAAACAATTTCAAAAGGTGAAAACTTAGTAGGAGAATGAATAGTACGATTATAAGCAAACTCAACATGTGGTAAACACTCCTCCCAAGTCTTAATGCTCTTCTAAATGATAGCCCTCAACAAAGTTGACAAAGTCCTATTTACTACTTCAGTTTGACCATCAGTTTGTGGATGACAAGTAGTACAAAACAAAAGCTTAGTACCTAACTTACACCACAAGGTCTTCCAAAAGTAACTTAAGAACTTCGCATCCCTATCTGAAACAATGGTCCTAGGCATACCATGTAACCTTACAATTTCCTTAAAGAATAAATCTGCAACATGTGAAGCATCATCAGTTCTATGACATGGGATAAAATATGCCATCTTAGAGAATCTATCTACAACCACATAGATAGAATCACGTCCACGCTTAAACCTAGGTAAACCCAAAACAAAATCCATAGAAATGTCAATCCAAGGCTCACTAGGTATAGGGAGTGGGGTGTATAATCCATGGGGTTGCACTCGAGATTTTGCCTGCCTACAAGTGACACATCTGCCACAAATTCTCTTTACATCCCTTTTCATGTGTGGCCAATAAAAATGTTCCTGCAAAATAGCCAATGTCTTGACGACTCCAAAATGTCCCATTAACCCTCTATCATGGGATTCCCTGATTAATAAATCTCTCAATGAACAATTAGGCACACATAACTTATTTTCCCTGAAAAGAAACCCTTCATGTCTAAAACATTTTCCAATAGCATTTTTCTAACACATTCTATACTCTTCTCCAAAGTCATGGTCTAAAGAATATAACTCCTTAATCTGCTCAAAACCAAGTAATTTCGCATCAACAGTAGAAATTAACACATACCTCCAAGAGAGCGCATCGGCAACGATGTTTTCCTTATCTTGTTTGTATCGGATGACATATGGAAATGTCTCAAGGAACTCCACCCATCGTGCATGACGCTTGCTCAACTTGTGTTGTCCTTTCAAGTGCTTCAAGGACTCATGATCAGTGTGAATTACAAACTTTTTAGGCCAAAGATAGTGCTGCCATGTCTCTAAGGATCGAACCAATGCATACATCTCCTTGTCATAAGTTGGGTAATTTAGTGTTGCCCCATTTAGCTTTTCGCTGAAGTACGCAATTGGTCTTCCTCCTCGCATCAAGACTGCTTCTATCCCAAAACCTGAAGCATCACATTAATGCCAACCCAATAACAATAATATTCCTAGAATATGCTAAGCTAAAAAAAAGGAATCTAATCTAATAATTTTAGCCTAAAAATAAAAAAGGAAACTAACTTAATTGTTTGGCTTTATTTTCCAGCCATTACACCCATTATAAGGAAAATGAAACTAACTAATTCTTGACAAATTAACCCAAAAACGTGGACAACTAAATAGGAAATCAAACATCTTGGTTCAAACTAATCAAATCCTCCAAAAAGCACGCCCATTTGCATGGATTGCATGGCTGACGTGGCTTCTTCAATTACATGGCTGAACTTGAATTAAATTGACTATTCCACGCATGTAGACTTGCCATCCTCTATCATAATGTGTTGCACTAAAGTATTTAAAGCCTCCTTAAACCTCTTTGCCCGCGCTCTTGTAACTGGACCAACAGGAACTAGAATCGGATCCTTGGCCTTATCATTCTCGCGCTCTTGTAACTGGACCAACAGGAACTAGAATCGGATCCTTGGCCTTATCATCCCTTAAACTGAAAACACCTTCTCCCGAAAGCTTCAAGCTCTTCTCCCAAAGAATGACAACATCTCCTCCCGAATAACAAATAATGACCACATGAACTAAATCTCAAATATGCATGAATTTCCAAGTGTCTGGGGTTAAGCAAACTATATTTGAGACCCGTATAAATAGTAGCAGTAGCCTGATGAGGACATGGCTAGTACAAGAGCATGGAATATGGATCCTATTCAAGTTCTAGAAGAATCTAGCAAAGGCTAAGTTTAACTTTAGCAAGTTAAATTGGGTTGTAAGGCTTGTATGCCAAGATATTTACTTTCCTTTATTTGTTCATGCATTTTTGACTTTTCATGGGTGTTAATGGCTGATAATAAGGCCATTTAAAAACGTCAAACTTTCCTTTTCTAGTTAAGATGTGAGATCAACCAATTAAAGGACATATTGTTTCCTTTTTCTCTTTTAGGCAAGTAAGAACTTTTAATTACCAGATTTTAGCCTTAATTAGGATAGCTATTTTAGGAACCTTTTTATAACATTCAGCCTATTAATAGGCATCTTTGTAACAGTGAAAGAGAAGGAATTATTCAGAAATGTGAGAGTATTTTCTCTTTGGTTCTTTGATGAACCATTCGAACTTATCAGAATTTTCCGTGGTGTTCACTATCGACTTATCAAACGGATTTCCACCACTGTTTGTGACGTCTTCCTTATACCGAGGTTCTTGTTTCGCATTAAACAATAGGTTGAGGTCAAATATAGCAAGGTTCTTGTTTTTTGTTGAAGCAATGGGTCGAAGTCTCCCATCCAAACCTGATAGTAGAACGTTCTTGGGTTTCTTTTCGTTGTCGGGTCTCGTAATTTTTGGCGGGGTTCACATCATTTGGTATCAGAGCTTAGGTTCTAGTCTCAGGTTTGCCTATCCTTTAAATTTTATTTTTCTTCAAATTCTAGTTTATTTCAATTCCTGATAGTTCAAAAAAAATATCGAGTTCAAAAAAAAAAAAACATCCAAAAAAAAAAAAAGAAAAGAAAAGAAAACAGAAAGGAGTCTGTAAAAAAAAAAAAAAAAAACGTGTTTCCAAATTTGTTTCTAATTAGTAATTTCTGGTTCTAGTTGTAACTCCTATTCGTGGGATAGTTTTTTTTTTTAAAAAAAGGTAGAAGAAGAAAATATCGTCGCAAATGCGCTTTCTCGCAGGTGATGAACTTGATTTGAGGACAAATCCTTTTCAAGAGGAGGAGAATGATGAGGACATGGCTAGCACAAGAGCATGGAATATGGATCCTATTCAAGTTCTAGAAGAATCTAGCAAAGGCTAAGTTTAATTTTAGCAAGTTAAATTGGGTTGTAAGGCTTGCATGCCAAGATATTTACTTTCCTTTATTTGTTCAGGCATTTTTGAATTTTCATGGGCGTTAATGATTGATAACAAAGCCATTTAAAAACATCAAACTTTCCTTTTCTAGTTAAGATGTGAGATCAGCCAATTAAATGACATATTGTTTCCTTTTTCTCTTTTAGGCAAGTAAAAACTTTTAATTACCAAATTTTAGCCTTAATTAGGATAGTTATAGGAACCTTTTTGTAACATTCAGCCTATTAATAGGCGTCTTTGTAACAGTGAAAGAGAAGGAATTATTCAGAAATGTGAGAGCATTTTCTCTTTGGTTCTTCGATGAACCATTCGAACTTATCGGAATTTTCCATGGCGTTTACTATCAACTTATCAAACTGATTTCCACCACCGTTTGTGGCGTCTTCCTTATACCGAGGTTCTTGTTTGGCATTAAACAATGGGTTGAGGTCAAATATACCAAGGTTCTTGTTTTTTGTTGAAGTAATGGGTCGAGGTCTCCCATCCAAACCTGATAGTAGAACATTCTTGGGTTCCTTTTCGTTGTCGGGTCTCGTTATTCTTGACGGGGTTCGCATCATAGCCAATCTCCAAGAAGATCTTGGATTAAAAAATAATTTAAATTTCAAACTGTTTCTTTTTTTTATTGCAACACTTTCGAAAACATTCTGAAATTCAAATACTCAAATTTCCACAATAATCTGAAATAAATTTCCTCCATAATAGCTGCTAATAAATGACGAAAAACCTTCACAAGAATCGTCTGAAATAAAATCTTCCAACTTTCCTGATTTCAAATGCAAGATCCTTTTTAGGATAGTTTGAATTTCTAATTTAAATTAGATAAGGAACTTACACAAATTATAAATCTTTTTAATTGAAATCCCAATTTAATTCAGGTAACCACCCTTGACTTGTACCAAAATCGAATATGCGAATATGTAGACAAAAATCATTTTGCGATCTACCATGTCAGCTTCCAAAATGTGCCACTTCCAAAGCATGCAACTTTCCCAATTATGTAGCTAGCTACATCTATTAAACGTACCAATTGTTGCAACACATAATAGGACAGCGACTGGGACACTGAGCAAAAGTGAACTAAACCATTGATTTTGGTTTTTCTAAACAAGTTGCCATAAATGTCAACATCTAAAAACCTAACAATTCTTAAGCCCCCTTTATCTTCAACTTCTCTGGGGGAAAAGGATTCTCTCACTTTCGTAACCGGTTTGCTAATTTACGAATAGAGCATTCTTGAACAAACTTCTTTGATCAACTTCCACGTAGAGAGCACTAAAACGTACTTCTCTGCCCTCAAACAATACGAAAATTTGCTTTATATTAATGCTTGTATAGATCGAGCATACAAAAAGTTCCGAATAAAGTTTCGACATGATACTTTAGTGTCTGTACGTAGTAAGCATGCCCTTCAGTCCCACTTCATAGATGTTTTCTTTTCAACGTAAATGAAGTTGCCACGTAATGTGGAGCTAATGCAGAGATAAGAAATACAGGAGCCGTATAGCACTACTCTTTAAACTGTCAAAAAACAAATTTATTTGTGAATTTGAAGTACAAAAAGGAAACATGATCATTTATATTACAAAAATGCACATATATTTAGTTGTAGGGGAAGAAAACGCGATTAGAGTCTCCCTTAAAAAAGGTGTCATTAATTTCTCTATTTAGTAGCACTATTAGAAATTGGAGGGATATTTTGTTAGAGAGATTGTAATATCAACAATAAAGTTCCACATTGGAAAATTGCACGCAAGCATAATGGTATAAATTGAAACAAGTGAAGTGTAAGGATTACTAGTATATAATGGGGACTATGCTACTACTATGCACCACCACACGCGCGCGCGTGAGGGCGAGGGCAATTGGGCATTTAGGGCGCTTAATAGGCGCACTTTGCACTTCGCACATACGCATCATAGTATGGAGTCAAAGAACACTCTCCTTTTCAATGCGGTGCTTTTCCAAATTAAATATAGACCGTTGATTTGATCGGGCACGATCTAACAGTTGGATTTAAATGATTTCAGATTTAATTTAAACCATTAATTGAATTACTACAATCTAACGATCATAATTAAATTCTGATGACCAATAGGTATGTTTATAGAAACAGATACGTTTTTTGACTAAAAATGTACCTTTTGATTTAAAAGGCATGACTGTTATATCTGTTGCAACTCTTCATGAATAGAAATATCAAAGGCTATAAAACTCTAGTTTTTGATGTAAGTTTCATATCTTGTTCTGGAATTCAATAAGATTGCTACTTATTACATTCGTGGGTTTGTTGTATCTTGGAGGTAATTTGCCAAAACAGTTTTCCACGACTCACTGTTTTCAACAATCTTAAGGTTTTATTTCATGGAGGCCGGAAATATGACTTCGTTTCTGACTCCTGATGTCAAACTTGATCACTTTGATGGGACGAATTTTACTCATTGGAAGGGAAAATTGTTTTTCCTTCTCACTGTTCTGAAAATTGCAGATGTCCTGGACCCGAGTCTTCCTTTAATTCCTGAACTGAAAGATGACGATTCTGAAGCACTGAAGGCCGAAAGGAAGAAAAGGCAAGAAGACGAAGTGATGTGTTGAGGACATATTCTGAATACTTTGTCGGACATGATGTACGATCTCTACAATTCCATGGAGAGTCCGAAGGAACTTTAAATGCACGCGAATACAAGTATAAAATAGAGAAGGAAGGTATGGATAAATTCCTCATATTAAAGCATCTTGAATTTACTATGGTTGATACCAAGTCTGTTTTGGATCAAATCCATGAGTTGCAAGTTTTGGTTACTAAACTTAAGGAATTGATAGTCGAGATTTATGAATCATTCCTAGAAGGGGCTATTATTGCAAATTAATGTCGCTGAAGCAAGTAAATTCCAAAAGAACTTCAAAGTCAATAATGATTTGAAGTTCAAAAAGAAGTCGAAAGATGGCTTGACGGAGTTTTCTAGAAAATTTTTTTCCTATGGAAAGAAAGGACATCATCAAAGTGACTACAGATTCAAGAAGAAGAAGGAAGAAAACAATTCCAACAAAGCCAATGTGGTCGAGAATCTGTTTGAAGAAATCTAAGCTATGGTTTCTGAAATACAAATAGGCATGATCACTGAATTGAACATGGCGGCTACGACTAAATCCTCTAATTGGTGGCTAGACTTTAGTGCTACCAAACATATCTGCAATGATAAGGCGTTGTTCTCTTCATATGCAGAGGTTAAGGATGGTCAATTAGTTCTCATGGGAAATCACAATGCTGCCAAAGTTGTTACTTAATATAGAAGAAGATCCAAAAACATTTGGTGAGGCTATGTCATCTAGAGATGCTTCCTTTTGGAGAGAGGCTGCAAATGATAAAAGGGACTCAATTATGTCAAATAATACATGGATCTTGGTTGATTTGTCTACAGGATCAAAACCGATAAGTAACAAGTGGGTATTTAGAAGAAAGTACAATACAGATGGGTCTATACAAACTTTTAAAGCTAGATTAGTAGCTAAAGGTTTCAAATAGAAACAAGGTATAGATTATTTTGATATGTATGCTCCTGTGGCTAGATTAACATCCATAAGAGTGCTAATGGCTATTGCATTAATACATCATTTGTATGTGCATCAAATGGATATGAAAACGGCTTTTCTTAATGGTAATCTAGATAAAGAGATTTACATAGAGCAACCTGAGGGTTTTGTTTTGCCTGGAAATGAGGTTTGCAAGTCAATCAAATCACTTTATGGGTTAAAACAAGCACCAGAGCAATGGCATGAAAAATTTGATTATGTTATATTATCACATGGTTTTAAACACAATAATGTCAATAAATGAATTTATTCTTAATGATACTAAGAAGTATTTAACTTCACAATTTAAGATGAAAGATCTTGGTGGGGTAGATACTATCTTGGGTATCAAAGTTAAGAAACATAGTGGGGGTTACTCGTTAGGCCAATCACATTGCATTGAGAAAGTGCTTGTTAAATTCAAACATTTGAAATTTAAAGAGGCGAATACCCCATTTGATTCTAGTTTTAAGTTACTAGAAAATTCTGGTAGAGCAGTTGCTCAGCTTGAATATGCAAGTGCAATTGGAAGTTTGATGTATGCAATGCATTGCACAAGACTAGATATAGTATTTACTATGTGCAAAATGTCTAGATACACGAGTAACCCTAGCATTGAGCATTGGAAAGCAATGGGAGGATACTTGGTAACCTCAAAAGAACATTAATTTAGGTTTGTTTTACAATGATTATCCAGCAGCACTTGAAAGGTACTTTGATACAAGTTGGTTAACTAGTGCAAGTGATAATAAATCCACTTCGGGATGGATATTCACTATTGGTAGAGGGGTTATATCTTGGGCATCCAAGAAACAGACTTGCAAAACTCATTCAGCAATGGAGTCTGAGTTTATAGCACTAGCAGCGGTAGGCAAGGAAGCAGAATGGCTGAGAACTTATTGTTTAATATACAATTGTGGCCACAACCGATGCCATCAATTTCTTTGTGTTGTGATAGTGAAGTTACTTTCTTTAGAGCTTACAATAAGGTGTGTAATGGAAAGTCTAGAGATATTAGCTTGAGACATGAATATGTGAAGAAATTAATAACAGATAGTGTTATTAATGTTGTATATATTAGGACAAACAAGAACCTAGCAGATCCTTTGATTAAAGGCCTAGCGAGGGACCTAATCAAGGATACATACAGTAGAATAGGACTGAAACCTTTTTTTT